>APFE031505778.1:0-22336 GCA_000404065.3 Pinus taeda
GTCTGAAATAGTTACATAGAGTCTAACTGATTAGCAGCCATCAATACATGATTTTGTGATAACAGACGGGAGGAGGGACATCTCATGGTAGGGAGGCGATAACTTGTAGTTGCGACATTGCACTTGACTGAGCTATATCTTTGGCGGTTTCTTCGCCTTTTCCTTGGTCGCTTGCAGAATTTGTAGAACATTCAGGTGTTCCTTGGGCAGCGTCGGATTTGGATTTGGAAGTACTGGAGTTTCCGCTGAGGCTGACATTGGGAGTAGGCTCTCTGGCGAGCAGTCGTAGCTTTTCTAGGGGAACACTGGCTAGCCTTCTTTCTCTGAATAACAAAAATCTTTGGAAGTCATCTGGGGATAACCTCGACCGAGCTTCTCGCAAATGTTCCTGGAATGAACTTTTATTTTGAAACAAGTCATAAAATAAATCTTTCCTTCCGGCGAACACTTTTATTCTGACACTTATAGTGAAATCATGGGCAACATTATTTAGGTCAAAAGGTCGAGTGGGGAATTTAAATAATTGTAGAAACGTCACATTCTCTACTTCGGCAAAAGCGTGTCCTACATCGAACAATGAGAAGGCCCCACAAGCCACAGGAAACTGAGGCCATATGGCCTTCTTCTTGTCTTTAAGCTCTTTGGTCAGGCCACCTTCTAAGCAAGTCTGATAGGCAATTTCCCTAGCCAAAAGCTTGTCGGGGACATACAGAGGTAGGACATGCGGAGGTACAGTGCTCCCAAACACTCTAATATAAGTGAAACATTCTCCCCCGAACCATCTCGCGACGGGGATGATGTCTATTTGCACTTCAGGTGAGCACCTCGGGGGTTCTTCACCATACATCATCCTATATAGGGGTAAGATGAGCCCGTGGCAAATCTGATAGAAGTGAGGGGCAAACTGTGAATCCCATAATACTTTGTGATAAACATGAATAGGTGACAGGTCCTGGGTAGTCCATTTCCAACCCATAGTTGGAAATTTAGATACATAGAAAATAGAATCCATAATGTAAGCAAACAGATAAAAAGGAGGATAGACCCTTTGTGACAAGGATCTCTTAGAGCGGTAATTCATGACAGCAGTGTATAAATTATCAGAAAATATTTTGGCCCAATCCACGAGATCGACATTTTTGGCAGCGTCTATGAGTGGTAGCCATTCAGACGAAAATTTATTTATGTCCGGCATCCCAAAAAGCCTGCACAGCATGGCCGCAACAAAACAATATGGAGAGGTGAGGGAACCAGTGCTGTACATACCATTTTTGTCCCTTTTTAGCGGCTCCTCTCTTCTGGTCCATTCTTTAGTGGTTTCTGCCAGGTTTGGGTTATCTGCTGCAAATTTCTTGACAAATTGCATGTTGTAGGTCGTCTGAGGCTCAGGAAGATGATACATAAGCTTTAAGTCTTGCGCGGCGAATCTATGAGCCCATGCCCTTGAGCCTTGAATTGTATGCCTTATAACTCTGCATTGTCAAGTATCCATCTGATCATATCTGTATACGGCAAAATCTTGGGTCTAGCTGCTATTTGGTGAAGAAATGAACATGCCAGTTCTTCTAAGGATGCCTCAGAAGAGTTTTGTGATCCCGCGGCGCTATCAACCTTCATTACTCTAGGATTTTCCTCCTCCAGCAACCTATACATGCCTTCCCAGGTCGAAATTCCTGTGTCCCTGTTGCATGCAGTGTCTGTGTACAAGGGCACCATCTCCTTTGCCTTTTCCTTCATCTCGGAGCCTTGGGCTTTATGTTTCTTTCCCATTTGCTCCTGCGTCCGGCTTTTGAATATTCTTATCTCTTAGTTCCTGCAAATTACGAGCGAAGTGGAAATGACTGATTGAGAAAGGTGATGGGAGAGTTTTAAATGCAACAGATATACCAAATATGCCACCTTACGTGAAGCAATTCTTTAGCAAAGCACACATCTTTATTTCATTAAATAACTGAAAACTAATCCACTTACTATCATTAAAAGTGCATGATTTGGGGTCAAATTATGGTAAGTGGATTTTCTTTGAATGGCGTGCCCGAAGGATTCGCGATTAAATGATTCATGATTTTCTTTACGTTACATTGAAGATCGTGCCATCGCAAGGTGCACTTCATGCGAATCGCTAGATCGCAGACTGTGCCATCGCGGCGATCGCAATATCGCATGTTGCAACATCGCAAGTCGCAGGAGTTTGATGTTTGTTAAGTATTGCCATTTTATTTCTGCGATGTGCGATCTTGCAATCGGTCTTATCGCAGATCGGCAGATTTTGAGGTTTTTCCTTATGAACATTACTTACTACGATGCGACGTTAGGCTTAACGTGGGGGGGACCTTGCGCATTAATGCAATTTTTTAAAGACCTTTACTTTATCGTAGACTTAGGTAATAAGATTCGAAAGACCGTTTTAAGCCTACGATGGTAGCTTTATTTTGAAGAAGGAAAATTTGATTTTTCTCAAAATTAAACTAGGGGTCCCCTGTTCATTTAGCATTTTGGACAAATACTTAAATGAAAAAGGGGGGTTTGTTGCTGGCCACAACAGAAAGGTAAAGTGAATGTGACTAAGCTACTTCTGAAGCGAAATCTGAAAAGGAACATCTTTTTGTATTTTGGAGTAATCTTGTAGAATTATTATGCATGTGCTTTAACTATTTTTGACTGTACAGAGGTTGGGAAGGTGGGAAGAGGGCCTAAGGGGTCCCTAACACCCTTCTAGAGAGTTTCACAGTGACTGGATCTCCAAAAACCGCTCACGTGAACTTCTACAGGAAGTTTGCAGGGGTTCTGCAGGGTGTTCTACAGGAAGATCCGAAAGATGATTTTGGAGGGTTGATGGTGGAAAAACATTGGGAAAGTGGAAATAAAGGATAGATAAGGATTTTAAGGGGTCTAGGACCTGGTGAATGAGGCTAAGGAGTGATTAAGGTGATTGGATTTGTTCAAGGATGGAGGGAGCAATGATGCACAAGAATGTAGAAATTAGGGCAAAGTGGGAAAATGTGCAAATGGAGGGAAGGAATCTTGGATTAAGGGTTGGAACAGGTTGTATGATGGAGGAAGGGTAGGCGGGGAGGTGTCACAGGTGTTCTGCACACTATTTTCCAAAATTAATCAACGGAGACTAGGAAAACCAAAGATCTAGCTATTTTGACCTACTTTGACCTAAAAACCAGAAACATGATGAACAAAAGTTTATTGGCAGAAAATTATGCAAGATAACTATTGAAACTAGTAAGAACAGATTCTAAAGATGCAAGTACAACTAGTATCAGCTTTCCTAACTAAAAATCTAACACTAGTAATTGCATGAAGAGGCAAAAACAATGTTCTTGTGGCAACAAGTATGCCTTGGTCTCAGCGCATGGTCCCAAGGAGGGAGAGATGAGATCAGGGATTTCTTGGTGGCCTTTTTGTAGATATTTTCATTAACCAAACTATCAAATCAACCTAAAGTATGAAAATCTTCTTTAATCATAAAAAGCAACCTAAGTAACAAAACAAGATTTTAACCTAAATAACAGATTTTATTCTATGAATGTAGCAAAGACATATAAAAGTACACAAAGGAGGTACTGGCACTTGGGTTGGACCTAACCTCAAGGGCTACAGCCTCCTAAGAAAGATTAGAGCTAGTGAAAATCTAGATTCATCTTTATTGATCAAAAAATAATAGTTACATCCCAAAAACTGTCTATAAGAAAAAGCTCGAAAATGTGCTGATACAGCGCTGCACTAAAGTGCAAAAGTAGACTAAAAAAATGACTAACCTACTGAATAAAATCTAACTACAATCTGAATGACCCCTGACTAACCCCTGACTGAGGCCCTAAGCCTTCTTATTTATACAAATTAAGGACCCCAACAGTCCTCCTAAACTTTAGGAACTCAGCTGCCAAAACTTGCAGTTAACAACAATTCTTCTTAACTTGCTTGGCTGCCCCTTGTTCTCAGAGTTTTTTATGGAGAATTCGAGGTAAGGGCTCATAAATGAAGGGGACACCTTCCTACAAATCATCTCCCTTGTTCTTCAACGAATTTGGCTGCCAAGTGCTCATTAAACCTTTGATTTTGTCTCAAAATTGACCAAAAATCTGCATAAAGCACACATTAGACTTTTTGGCATAATCACTAACCCAATTCACTCTATTAGCATAAATATAATAAAAAACATGCAATAAACTAATAAGAATGGTGGATTAAGTCAAATTAGGAGGCTAAATAAGCCCATATAATTACCCATTTCTGGGGCTCATCAGATAGTGTTGAGATAATGGACAAACAGTTTAAGACTCAGAGCCAAGGACTCATTGGGTTGTTCACTCCACAAAATTTAAGGTTTATATATACTCTAACAAAAATACACAAGAGGCAAAAAATATCACTAAGGAAGCCCAGATCAAGAAACGGAGGCAGTTTCTGATAATCGTGCATCGCCAGGCAAAACCCCTAGAGAGGGAAAGCCTCTGATCACTCAGTCCTCTGTAAGCCCAGAAAATTGTAGGAAAAAGTGCTAAAGGCTAAAGGCAAAACCCGAGCTCTAAGAACCAGTGGTATTTATCAGAGATACCCTTAAAATGGTATGTAAATATCAGATCATATGTACAACATCTACAGACAAGCTGGAGACAAAAGGCTAAAGAAAGAGTAGAGTCTATCAAAAGTTTAACCAAGTCGAATTAGGATTCTTAGTGGCGATACTTGGTAAAACCACACAGTCAATGCATGACACTCAAATGCCTCATTAATTTTTTCGACAAGATGGCAACAACACTTGTCGATTCTATTTTCACAGGGCAACTAAAGTTTGAGGTTGGCCAATGAACTCTCCTGAAGTCGATGCTAAGTGCTTGCAACCACAGAGAACAGATACATAGATAGTTAATTTCCAGATCCAGTTTTATTTTCAGTTTCAGTTTTAGTTTTGCTTTATTTTTTGCCTTAGATGAGGACAGTCATTTAAACCTCTTCCTATATTTTTGTGATAAACTATTTTTTGATATAGCTAGTAGTATTTCAACCCTTCTCATGCATTTAGAGAAGGGTCCTGAAATTTGTCAAAAATGTTTCCTCAGAACATGCACTTCTGCACCCTCCGAGGAGGTTTTGATGAATGAATGGAACAAGATTTATTGATATCTGTGTTTAATATCTACTACTGAAATTGCACTTTTGTACTCTTAGTAGATGTTGAATTAAGAGGAGATAAATTATTATTGTTGAAGCTCATGAGTAGGACTTGTTATCAATGGTACTTTTATCTCTTAATGATTTCTTCTTATGTGTTAAGGTGATATTTATGTTTAGTTATTTATACATGAATGCTTGAGTTATCGTTTGGCACTTTTGTATGGTGATGGCTATTCTATTTATGCTTAATATATAAGTGACTTATTATGTGATATGCTTTTCACAATTGTTTCTGCTAAATTTTTATATGAAATTGTTTATCTTTATTGAATTATTTTCTCATAGTGATCGAATGATCTTTATTATCAATTGCTGTTAGAAATTATTTTAGATCGCATAACTGAAAGATTAAATCTCGGGTTAGTTTTAGAATTAGATATTTCTATTCATTAGAATACAATTGCATTGTTGTTATATTAGATTTAGAATAAAAGCATTTAAATTAGAAATTATTTGAAAGGAAATATCAATTCTCAACACACACACACACAAATTGGGAAACTGGTCCCATAATCCCGAGTCAGACCCAAATCCCAAATGGAAAAGGAGCTAATTTCAAGGTCCGGGGCAGGTGGGTATCCCCCTTGTTGTAGACCTGATTTTTGGGACTTCAACACATTCCCCCATTCCTTGGCCTACACCTAGTGTTCAATGTGGACCGCCTTCAACCATACTTTCCCCCATTACTAGACACATCCGACATTGCAGAACAACTCATACTGAGAGAGTTAAATCCAAATTACATGGAACAAGGTACAACTGATCAGATCATGGACACACAAATCAAGCACACTCGCTAGCAGAATATGCAACTATATCGATTTGTCAATGCAGGCCAACTCCTTCACCAAGGCAAGTGGCTCACCAAGGACCAAGTTCAGCAGAAGTTCCCTCATCTCATGGAGGAACTCAATGCAATGGGGACCATTGCTTCCTAAGGGGGGAGGAAAGATCTAGGTGGATATTGGTGGCTACCCACCAATTCCACTTGGACCCCCACCATTGCTTCTTTCAATTTTTTAGTTTCCTTAATTGTAGCACAATTTACTTTTTTTAGTAGTTTTTCGGGCCCTAAACTTCTGGAGCCATTTTGAGGCCCTAAACAACATTTTTTTGGAAATATACGATGAGCGATTTTCCGTCTAAAATCATCTTTTTCATCGTAGTCCTCAGAGAGATCTTTCCAATGGCCTATCATGCGTGTCAAATGGAGATAATATGATCAATTTACGACCATGGGAAGTTGGTTTTCCAACTCACCCCAACAGGGCCCATAAACTCTTGGTGTTACATATCCTGGGTTAGGGTTTTAGTTTTTAGGGTTTTCTCTTATTTTTCAATAATAAAAGGGCCCTTGAGCCTCATTGTAAGGTAGTTCAGAGGCATGTAGCTACCACATATCTTCTCAGAGATAAGCTACCATCGGCCTAGCTAGGTTATTACCATTCCTGTTTGTAAGCATATTTCAATATTTTACATTAATGAAATGAAGTATTATTTCCACTGCATCACTATGTTTATGGTTATCTCTATAATTTTTTATGTTCTTGCTTAAATTCAGATCAGAAGTCCTATCTACAAAAGTGAAACCTCTTATACCTATGTGACCGTCTCTGCAAAATCCTAAATCACTTCTATCATTTTGAGATATCCTATGCTTCATGTTGATGATGTGGGAAAAATTATGGCCTTCCTTCAATGGATCACTTCTTGTTGACTTCAACTCATTAATAGGAAGTTGATTTAGAAATTCCCTTTCAGTACCTTGAATCTTACATGCCTCAATGGCAAGTTCTTCATATTTGACAATAGGCTTACATCATTGTCTTTCGATCGAATGATTCTGTAAGTGTTTGACTTCAGCTTACCTATTTACACTTGAAGATTGTATTGGTGTACCTTGAGGGTCATCGTCATTATTGGTGGTTTCTCTCACACTTGTTATCAATTTACATTATTAACGATGGTCTTCCACGTTCCTTTCCTTAATTGATTGTTGGCTTGTTGGGTCCTGACCCAGGTTTAGAAGTGATTTAGCCAAACAAATACCGAAACTACCAGCCCTTTCTGCAACAGTCTGCGGAGAGAGAACTGAGGTCTCACCCGTGGTAGTATGGGAGGGTGTTGAAACCAGGTTTCCACACCTTAGGGATGTCTTGATGAAGTCTAGGAAGTTCGCGAACCGAACCTGCACACTTGCACTGCTCCGCGCAGCCTTCTATCCTTCGTAGTTTGTGCAACTGCTTTTGTGTTGCTGTGTAAAGAGCGCAAGGAGGTGTTGTCTAGATCTTTTACTCTTATTGTGCTATTATTATAGATCTTAATTTAATTATGTGGGCCCAATATTCTCATTAATCATTCAACATTCATAACAAGTGCATGTAATCATAAAACTATAAAGAGATGCATAAATATAACAGAGCATAGACACACAAATGTTTCAGAATCAACTTATCTTTTATTAATTCTTTGTTCAAGTACAATCCGAACTCTGCCCTGTGCACTCAGCCACAAGGATCTGTGCACATAGCTATGGACTCTACCAGGCCTCCGCACACTCAGTTGCGGAGCCTCTACCTATCACTATGACCTAAGCCCTTCATATCTACTTCTAGCTTCTAATCATGCCTTCGCATATCTCTATTGCTTATCAAAACTTAGACTCCCTTGACACTTAGAGCCTCACTCTATTTATACAATCCCATGGTCTGCCAACCATGGGTAGGCTGACAAACTTTACATTAAATTACATTAATTTAGGGTGGACAACCCTAGACTCTCGCACTCCACGCCCGCATTTTGTGGGGTCTTTACATTACATTGACCAAACTCGGGCTTTAAGCCCCAAAAACCTACTATGGGGGGATTCGCTACCCAATAGGCCCCTAACACAATCATCGTGACTCATCCCAAGTCACTCGGCTGGTGCGGTGATCTTCACGCAGAGTCCATCCAACAGCTTCTACGCTTTGCCTAAGTCCGTAGCACATTCTTCCAATGTCCACTGTAACAGTTGTGCGCATATCTCCAATGCGTCATTATTAGAGGCAATCCTTTGCCTTAGCGTATATATGCCCTGCATCTGTGCCAGCTTTGCCTTGACCTTGGTGGTGATCGTGAATGCTTCCTCGAGTCAAGGCTAGATGCGCGCTTTTAGCACTGCTTCTTTCTAATGCGCGACGTCCACCTGTTCCTTTAGAACCTAGGCCTCCTTCATCTTGGCCAATCACTGAGTGAAGGAGACCATTCGCACAGTCCCCTTGACATTTTCATATGCGTGCTACAACTGCCGTGCTTCTATCTCTAGATGCTATATAGTTGGATCTTCCTGCAGTGAGGTTAGCGTGAAGAGTGACTGATCCAACAAGCTCGTCTAATCCTTTACGACACGCTTTATTACTCCCAACCTCGATTGAATTGCACAGTGGCACTGCTCTCTAACTTCCAAGGGTGTGGAGGGTTGTGCCTTCAATCGTAGCTCGGTGATTTGCAAGTTCAACTCCAACTGAACCTTTTTCATTTCCTCCTAGGCCTCACAGACTACAGCCACTAATCTATGAACACGATCTACTGCTAGTAGCTCTACTGGCACAACCATTTCTAGAATGCTCCTGCATGCATCCTCTACAACCTGCTCCAATCTACTAGCCTACGCAACCAACGCATCCCTTTGGATGCAGAGCTATTCCATGTTTATTTTCTGCTCATGTAGCACCTGGATCGCTTGGCCTTCCCAGGCATGAAGTTCAGTGATCACCCCATCTTGCAGCTGGTACAGTATTTCACATGGCAGGGCATCCAAGTTCAAGATGACACCTTTCACACTACTCATCATAGCCCGGTCATCCTTTCTTGTTGTTACTAGCGTGCCTTCTCGTAAGATGAAGGTGTTACCCATACGGGCGTGCAGCGGTTGTTCAGTCTCAGTGGTTCCTGCTACGACATACTAGGCCATCGTGCCTGTTTGGCGGTGTTGTGACTATAAACCTTATAACTGTGTGCTGAACGCCCCCAACACAGTGTTCTTCTCCATCCACAATCCCTGGAGTACGCCCTCAGCGACTTCCCGAATCGTTTTACTGATACGCAATAGATCACCTTCTATAAGTGTTATCGGGTCATTGCACATCTTTGTGGCTTTCCGTTTCTTCCTAGGGATGATTTTCTTTGGGTCGCGCAGCTGCTTGAGTTGTTTTTATGTTGTACTGGGGTCTGCACGGTCCTTGTCCCTATCCACTTCCCTGGTCTGCTACCCCGAGGACATCTCCTAGCCTTCCTCGGCCTCTCTGGTCAGCGGGGTTGTAATCTATGCCATATGTACTGCTGCTACTGCATCGCCTGCCTTCTGACAAGTAGCGGCTTCCTGTTCCTAGTGCTTCCTCTTAGCCAGCTGTGTGATGCATAGCTTGGTGTCCTTCTTTCGTTGCTCTACTGCGATCTTTTCCATTTCTACCAAGTCCAGGGCATGCCACTCTGGAGGCCATGACTCCATTACTGCAAAGATCGCATCATCCATTGCGATGAACGGGAGCTTCACCCATTTTCATGCGGGATCCTTACAAGCCCAGATATACAGGTTATGCATATTGGCCTTGAATTATGCCACGCTTTGCAGGTTGTTATGAACTGTAAGGGATAAGTGTGGCCTACAGTTGATCCATGTTCATATCCTCACCTCCAGGAACACCCAGAACACCTTTATCTCGCAAATCCTCATCACGTCTTTTACAGACCAGAGTGAGGTGTACCTCGCAGCTTTGGGTAGGTCACCCTCAACATTGGGAAACTGGCTATCCTTCAGCAGCTCCCCTGCAACCAACAGGATGGATAGAGCAACCAAGGCATCCCTATAGTTTGTCAAAAACTCGTCGCATAGGAACTATGCCCAGTTAAACTGGACACCCTCTATGCACTAGTCTGCTAATGTAATTATAGATGCTGGCACTTTGTCAGCATGACATTTCCTCATTAACTTGCCAGCCAATAGCTGGCTGGCTCCACACACCCCTTGGTCCTTGCTTGCTATTACGTACCCTCGCTTTCTCTTTTCTAGCTTATACTTGGCCTTCATAACTTCTATAAGGGCCAAGGCGTTGCTCATTCCTGTGATGGCTATGGGGTTGTTTCCTTTAACAAGCAGTCAAGAAATCCAGTGAATTAGATCGGCCGTGATGGGAAGCGGCTCCTCTAGCTAGAGATACCCATCATGCACTAGGCACAATAGCTACTAGATGACAAAAATGGTGATGGACACATGGTGGTAGCGGGGTATCCATCAAAGATGGAGTAATCTAGCCCTGTCCACACCGCGTAACCATTTTTGCTTCAGTAACTTCTCTGTGGCCAACTGTGGGAATTTCTCGTTGTTTGTGAGGTCCCAATAATTGAACTTCATATTCGGTACCCATCCCAATGGCAGATCTTCAAACCTTACTTCATCAGGAATGAACGGGGCCTGAAGTGCACTCTTCATGGCCTCTAGGTCCTTCAGTATCTTAGCTTTCCCCTTCCATGAGGGGGATGTAGGGTGGTAATTTTATCGCTGAAGGAAATTGGGAAACATTCTCTGCCTCATCATCCTACACCTCAATTTTGGTGATCAGAGCTTGCAAGTCTTCCTCCTCCTCCTCTGTTTCAAGGGTGATGGCTTTGCCCTTCTCTTCCATTGACAATTTCCTAAACTGGGGGTTTCTTGGTGATACACGAACTGGCCCCATCGTTTGCTTGTCTTTTTGTGGTCGTGGTGTGTGTGGTGATTTTGGAACTTCTGGAGCATTTTCCGCCTCTCCAGGCTCCTCATGGGCCATACCAGGGTCCGCGGTAACTTCAGCAAATCGCACTCTTGTTCTAGCAGTTGTCATTGTGTATACACTTGAGGATGGTAATAGTACATGGCGCTCAAGGCTCTGTACTTGCTCAATTCTCAAACAACCAAGTGTTGTCTTGGAGCTGGCCCTGTGGGTTTTATAGCATCCCTTGAATTTGAATTAGATCCTCCCCCTACTTCTACATCATTAATGCCTTCTTAGCGGCAAATCGTCCCAAATCTTGTTCTTAATTTGTGTCTTAATTTCTCATTGCCTACTCCTTTTTGCCTTAAATTAGACCTCTTAGAATGAACAGTGACACCAACAGTCACCTCCCAGCCTACCCGCACTGTAGCACAGCCACCTATGTGTGGCCATGGCTCCCATGATATACCGATCCTGTGTGCAACCTCCTTGTCATGTAGCTCCCATACATACTCTTTTAAAGTATTGTGCTCTCTTTCAACTACTTGGAGCATTGAGACTGTGCTTCCTACAGATAATCAGGTGGTCGCACCATCGGTGCGAGGCTTCACATCACCTTTCGACTTGGTCTGTAGGCCTTCCTTACCTACCCTTGCACCATCCAACTCCTCACGTTCTTCCTTATATGGTGCGCTCCCTCAATTCCTTTGTCTAGTGAGGTGTGGCCACAACCATGGTATCGGAGCCACAAATCCTTCTAATGCAGTAGTATGGCTACCTCCCTCTTGTTCTATCATACTTAGCTCCTTGGCACAACCTACCTTTGTGATTTCTGTTTTCAGTTTGTTGATTTCTTTGTCCAAGATCCTACTTTTCTTCCTTAGTTGTACTCAATTTTCTTCGAGTTTGCGAATTCACAAGTGCCCTCACCAAATGGTGTCCTGCAACTTCATATAGTCAACTTCACATGGTGGCATAATTCCTTCATCCTGGTCCCTACGAATGGTTTCAACTATGTGAAGATTCCTTCCTCCTAAACCTATGGCCTCGACTCTGCCCGTCATCTTTAAGATCGTTTCCATGCTTAGATTCTTGTACAAGGCCCTAGAGGCCCATCGAACTGCCAGTACATGCCAGTCCCAATCAGTTCATCTCGCGTGGTGAACTCTGTTCATGATTCCACATACCTTCTAGAATGCTTCTACGTGGAACCTTTATGGGGCGCGTTGTGTTTCCTGCTATTGTGACTAGTTCTAATTGTCGATCCTTAGTCTAGGGTGTGCTTGCACAACACACATCTACACCCATCGACACAGGTGGGCGCATAAGCTACTTCATCCTGGCTACCCAGTTCTCGTTCGACATTGGGGCCTTCCAAACCATAAGCGCATCTGTCTTCTACATTCGCGCCAGTTTACAATGGTATTCTGATGTGTGCTCCACCATTGTGGGGATATTGTGCACAATTCCCATTCTAGCACACTGTACTGCTGCTGTTATGATACTGTGCTTTCAAATTTGTCCAGAGATTCATCCACCGTCATCACCACATCATATGTTGGTAGTTCCCTTTCCTCCATCGTCATGCAAGGCAATGATCTAATCATCATTTTGCAATTTAGTGTTGTCACTTAGTGCAACCGGTTTTGCCAGTGTTCTACTTCTTCGTTTGAATCCAAAGTACAGGAGCTATGACAATCCCATGAGATTCTCCCATTTGTAGCTAGGTTCACCCAATCCTAGTCTCACGCTGTTATCTGGTAAATACAATCTAGCTCATCGTCGCTTTCATCGTCGTGCACTAGTTCAGTGTAACGCGCTCCCTCGGGTGGGTCTAGCAAAACTACTATGAGTAGGGACTTTTTCTTGAATATCATCTTCCACTTCTTCAGGTTAATGGCTCCATTCATATCAGTGGCCCAATTTATTCCTAGCAATGCGGGATAAGGGTTGCTGTCATCAACAATCTCTATTACTTAAAAGTTTGTCTATGTGCTCGTGCCTTCGATATCAACTGTTACCCCTTGTAACCTCCCCATGGGAAAAATTTTCTATTGATTCACCATTTTTAATTGAACAGGGGACCACTACAACGTGGGCCTACCCATGTGTTACCATGTTTGCTTCGGTAACACATTCGCATTCCATCCCATATCTAGGATGACCTGATCCATTTCATACTCACCAATTTGTGCAGTCAACCTCATCTCCCTTTGAGTGCGGAATGTATGCTTCCCTAATTTCTGGACTACACGTGGTTCTCCTGACCCTGCGCACCTAGTCATAAATTTCTATAGCCCCTTAACTGCCTTATTATCGCACAATAGCTTCATGCATGTCTCCAGAAAGGTAGTAAGCATAGACGGATCCATCCCTGGCTTTGGTGGATCCTTACTACCTGTAGTAGAGGCTTCCACGAAGCTCTTCTTAGCTTCCATGAGCGTCTCTTTTGTGTGTTCTAGGTCAAACTCAGGTTCCTTTGTAAGAGCCTTGCGAACCCATGTATCTTCCTCAGGCTGCTTCCCCTTATCCTCCCCTGTGGTCGCACTACTTCTAAGCATCATGTTCACATTTGGGTCTTCTTTGCATGGTTCAGACTTCATCATTTGGATATTCTGATTTGGGGGAGGCTAGAGTACCCGTTTCTCGTGCATCTGTACGATCAACATAGGAAAATCTATCATTTCATAATCAAAATGATCACAGTACGAATAATATATCCTTGTCAGGTTGGTACAATCACAGGCGTAGTGCCCTGGCCCTCCACAACTGTAACAAATTAACTGTCCACGGCCCCTTCCTGGTCCTATTCCTCCTCATCCTCGACCTCACCCCTGAAGTCCAGCATGTGCCATCCCCACATCTGGGTTGAGGCCTCGCATTTCTGTTTGCATTCTATAGGCTAGGGTTCGCTCCATCATTAACTTGTAGCTGTGACAAGTGTGCTCGTCGTGGCTTACTGACTTGCAAAAATTACAAAACAACTGTTGTGGACTCTGGGTATACTTCTGCATCAAATGACAATTATTTGTCATGTGTTTTCCTCCTATTTGATAGATTAAGCACCATAACATCGGTGTCGCACTTGGCCCTGCCTGTGCCTCCAATCTCAACGACATTGGCCCCCTTCCTGCCAAGTAGTTCACATATACTGGATAGTGGTCTTTGTCATGGCCCTGGACTTTGCATTTTATGCACCATACTTCCTCACACGCCTTTGGTCATAATGCCCTATCCTTCTTCAAGCTCTGCATCTCCAGGCATAGATTCTGTAGTTGCGCGTGTTTTTGTTGAATTCCCAGTCCAAGGTCTTGTATCGGGGTCTCATGTAACCTCATCGCCATTTCCAATGCTTCAGCTTGGGTTAAAAGCTTCTGTTGTGATAGTGTTATCCTCAGGTGTGGTGTCAGAGAGGCCACAAACCATGTGTAATGCTGCGCATCCGTGAGCGTCATATTAGCCTCGCAGATCATACTCTTCAGCCACTAATCCAGATCCCAGGGGTCTCGCTTGGAAGCATTGCAATCTCTTTGAATCGGATGATTGACTGTGTCTTTGATTTCAGCTGGCTAAATTCTTTATTCAATGCATTCTGGATCTCTATTATTACTGCATTTGGGTGGTCATTAGAGTGCTTGATATACCATGTCAATGCACGATCCTGTAGCATGCTCACCAATGTAGTCTTCTTGATGTTTTAATCTGTGACCCCTTGCGCTTCCCACATTACTCTTATCATGAACCAGAACTGGTCCAGATCCTCATTCCCTACTCCTTTGAATAAGGGTAGCTTGATCGTGCTCTCCATTCTGAACTACGAGGTTGGTGGAGGTGGAGTGGGTGGAGAAGGGGGTGAAGGAGGTGAAGTGGGTGGTGGTGTTGGTGGGCATGGTAATTGCGTAATGCGATGTCTTATCAAACTAACTACACTTCTTGGAGAGACCCGAGTGAGCTCCTCCTCGCTCTCTCACAAAGGTGAAATTAAGGGAATGTTTCCTAATTCCCTACTACCTTTGTAGATCTTTCAGCTCCGCATCGTTCCAATCATTAATGTATTCACATAACCCACTTTTTACATAACAACATCTTAATCTATGTATTCAGAGATTTAATATACTTACCTTGCGGTCCTTTGTGAAAACATCATTCTGTTTCATTGTATCTCATGGTTGTGTCTATCACGAACTCAGTGATGAATCCCCCTATTATCCAGTCGAGCCAGCGGTCCACAGCTCTCGCGATCTTGTCTTCTAATGCCTCTAGTCTGCGCACTAATTCAGTCCACACTATCAGTTGATCAAGCTTACACCTTCCCTGGCTATCAGCTAGCTATGCAATCCACACATACAGTTCAAAAGGCAAGGATGCAAAGAAAATATTGTGGATTTCTATATACACGTAGTGATCCAGCCACCTTTTCTTGGATACTTTCGGAGTTCTGTTTTCCTGTGTCACAAACTTGTGAATCTTCTTGTCCAACCGCTCTTCAATTTCCTTCTTTGTTGGGTTCTAGTGTTCCGACATCAGAAATCCCTTAGGAAGATACTAGTCCCAGCAACAGAACCATTTGTTGGCTTGTTGGGGCCTGACCCAGGTTCAAAAGTGATTTAGCCAAACAAATCTCAAAACTACCAGCCCTTTCGGCAACAGTCTGTGGTGCGCGGACTGAGGTCTCACCCGAGGTAGTATGGGAGGGTACTGAAACTAGGTTTCTACACCCCAGGGATGTCTTAATGAATTCTAGGAAGTTCGCGAACCAAACCTATGCGCTTGCGCTGCTCTGCGTAGCCTTCTGTCCTTCACAGCTTGTGCAACTGCTTCCCTGCAGTTGTGTAAAGAGCGTGAGGAGGTGATGTCTATATCTTTTACCCTTACTATGCTATTATTATAGATCTTAACTTAATTGTGTGGGCCCAATATTCTCATTAATCATTCAACATTCATAACAAGTGCATGCAATCATAAAACTATAAAGAGATGCATAAATATAATAGAGCATAGACACACAAACGTTTCAGAATGAACTTATCTTTTATTAATTCTCTGTCCAAATACATTCCAAACTCCGCCCTGTGCACTCAGTTGCAGGGGTCCGCGCACACAGCTATGGACTGTACTAGGCCTTTGTGCACTCAGCTATGGAGCCTCTACCTATCACTACGACCCAAGACCTTCAGATCTACTTCTAACTTCTAATCATGCCTTCACATATCTCTATTGCTTATCAAAACTTAGACTCCCTTTACACTTAGAGCATCACTCTATTTATACAATCCATGGTCCGCGAACCATGGGTAGGCTGACACACCTTACATTAAATTACATTATTCTAGTGCAGAAAACCCTAGACTCTCATGCTTTGCGCTCGCATTTTGCTGGGTCTTTACATTACATTGACCAAAACTCGAGATTTAAGCCACAAAAACCCGCGATGGGAGGATTCACTGCCCAAAACTGATAAAGAAATTCAACCATCACTTCTTGTTCTTCTTTCATGCTTTAGAGGGCATCTATTACACATTATTTTGTCACATTCCCAACTCTATACTTGAAGTGTCATCCTTTGTGCCACTGTCGTCACAAATTTCATAAAGTGACAAAAGTTGTGTAAACTCATTCACCCTGAATTATATGATCCCCAAAGAGATGGAGAACTAATCTCTTAAAGTAATTTTGGAAAAAAAAATTGGAAAACCCTAATTTGCAAGACCAATGCTACTTTTAGTGGGAAAATTCATGCTAGTAACCTTTTGTCTAACTAGTGACTAGTGCTAGCAGTGCAAATTTTGATAGGAAAATCCATGTTGATCCTCTTCAGGTTGTTTCTCCAAAAATGGAGCAAAAGCTTCTCTTAATAGAAGCCTCGAGAAAGGCGATATGGTAGTTTTTGGATGAAGATATGGTTGAGTCCATTTAGAGATCTTGATCCTACCTCTAGGGATATTACCTTTTGGATAAGGACCTTCTTCCCCCTTTGTTGGATCTCTAACTCCCTCTCCCTCACTATAAAATCATTCTTCACTTCATTCAATGGGTTGGTAATTGATTACCTACTTTCCTATACTGATATTATGTCCAAATGTTGCCCATTATAACTTGGAGAAGGAGTGCTTGAAAATTCTTTGCTTGGACTTGGACATCCACCAAAAGGAGGTCTCCAACATCAAGGCATAGGTTGTATGTCTTTATCTCATTTATATATACATCTGATGTTCAAATTCCATAATTGTGTAAATGATTATACCTTTATCTTAATATTCCTTGATCTATTAAGTAGTTTATGTTTGATGAATGCCATATATGCTCTTGTATCTTGCATAGCTCTTTGATGTTTCTTACAGGTACTCGGATGTGAAGAACAAGTAAGAAGCGAGCCTGGAAGAAAAGGACTCAAAGTCATCTCCAAAGGATTGAGGTATTAGCATCAGAGCAAAGTAGGCTACTCTCTCTGCATTTGTTAAACATAACCTAGGAAAGTGTATGTTGGTTTGTTTAGTTTGTTGCTAGAACCACTCATTCAGCTTGAGGGATTGTCTCTATTCGCAGAGGGGATTTATCTTCATAACAGATATCTTTATTAAATGATATAGATTTAAACAAGAATGCAACAAATTATAGATATAACCATAAAGAGATGCAATAGAAATAGCACTTCATTTCATTAATATCAAATATTGAAATATGCTTATAAACAAAATGGAAATAAGTCTAGCCCGGGTGATGGTAGCTTATCTTTGAGAAGAGATGTGGCGGCTACATGCATTTGAACTTAGTTACAATGAGGCTCAAGGGAATTTTTATTATTTAACAATAAGAAAAAAACCTAAACAACCAAAACCCTAACCCGACGAGATGTAACACCAAGAGTTTATGGGCCTCATTGGGGTTAGTTGGGCAACCAAATTACCGGGGTCATAACTTGGTCATATTATCTCCGTTTGATTCATATGATACGTTGTTAGAGAGATATCTTCAAGGACTACAACTACTCATGTTCTTTCCATAGTATTCACTTAAAACTTTTTGCCAAAAAAACTTCGTTTGGGGCCTCAAAACGGCTTCAGAAGTTCAGGACCCAAGAAATTGCCAAAAATAGCAATTGTTCTACAAATAAGGAAACTAAAAAACTGAAAGAGACAATGGTGGGGGTCCAAGTGGGATAGGAAAGTGGCCACCAATATTCACCTGAATCACTATTGCCCCCTCAGGAAGCAATGGTCCCCATTATGTTGAGTTCCTCCATGAGATGAGGAAACTTCTGCTTGTATGAGTTGTTCTGCAATGTCTGATGTGTCTAGTAATGGTGGCAAACATGGTCAAAGCCCATCTATTGTAATGTTTTCTTCTCAAAGATGTACGAAAAGAACCCACTTAAGATTGTGGATGACAAACAGTCTCAACAATACAAATGGCTGCTAAACATTGTAGATTTGGAGCAACTGATAGAAACAAAACCTACCAATTTCCTTATCTATGCCATAATCATAGTTAAACAACAAAAGGAAATAGTAATAACTCCAATCATCCAATGGAAACCAGATATACAAAGAATCATTTTATTATAACACATGTGAAGGGAAGAAATAAATGTTACTAGTCCCCCTCTATGGGATGGGTTCTTGGCTATCCTCAAACATCTTCAACTTGTATAGAGTGTCTCTCCTCTATAATACGTAAACCCAACAAAAATATGGCGTGTGACAATGAAATGATCAGAATTACAACAATAAGTGGAACAATGAAAATAATCAAAAGTGAATAATGAATGGAAAACCCTTCTATTTATAAGAAAATATTGAATTATCCTTGGATAATGAGCAATACTAAAATATTATTAACCCCATTCTTGGAATAACCACTTTGAATATTTTATTATATTTGGTTAGGAGGGAAAAAGTATTTAAACTTTTATTTAGAAATAATAAATAAATAGATGATTTATTTATCATCTCAAGGAATTGGTTAAGGAATAATAAATAAATAAGGATTTATTTAATTATTCATAAGGGATTTAGTCAGATTTGACATAGAATAATAATTAATTTATTATTTTTAAAGAAAATAAGATTATTAATGATTTATCTGTTTATTTTTCATGATTGGGTCAAATGTGACAAGGAATAATAATTGAACAATGGTTTAATTAATTATTCCTAGAAGAAAATAAAACAAATAGTGATTTATTTAATTATTCTTCATGGGTTTAACTATAAATTACTTAACAAAGGTGGTTTATTATGTAATTTCTCACAGTGAAAGAAATTTTACTATGGTAAAATTGGCTTTACATGGTGTACTTCAATCCTCAAGTAAATTAGGCTAGATGATCAATTTTTTGGTGATAACACCATCCACATTGAAGACTGGGTGCAAGCCAAGAATGGGGGAATGTTGTGCTCCAAAGAATTGTCTCCCATATCTTTGGTAATGGTTTAAGGACCATATCGGAGTGGTCTAAGCTTCTGATGGGCTCTGGTAAGGCATTCTTTCTGCAAATTCAACCAAACTTTGTCACCCACCTGAAACTTGTGTGACACCCGATGTTGATCATGTCACTACTTGTACTTGGCATTTTCCACAATGGAGCGATGATATATCGGTCTGTTGGGTAGAGATGTTGAATGCTTGACCAGACAGTGCAACGGTATGCTTGCAGGTGAGTAGAAGATGTCTCTGTATACTTTCAAGATCATATCCACCTGCTTCTGCTACGTGGAGGAACCCTTCCCAGTGGACATGGATGTGGCTATGATCTTCCCCTTACTTTGAGAGTGAACCAGAAAGAAAATGAATTTCTTACTCTGGGAGATGACCTTACTGCATTTCTTAGCATAGATCAAAAAGGTGGTGGTAGGTGGGGCTACCTCTGGTATCTTGTATAATGAATTACCCAAAGAAATAATCACAGATTGAGGTATAAACTCATATACAACATGTTGCTTCCACAAGTATGGTTGTCCTAATAATACATCACAAATTTCAGTAGGAGAAACATCACACAATACCTCCTCTGTGAAGGGCTTGATGTTTTAGGGGAGGCGACACTGCTGGTTGACTCAGAGATTTCATCCTTGGTGAACCCACCTGATACTGTACGATTGCGGGTGTGGTGTAGTTGGTAGGCCCAATCGCCTAACGACCTCTACTGAAATGAGGTTATTTTTGGCTTCCACTGTCTACAATGAAATGTAATGATGAACCCTTCACCCACATTTGTGAGTGGACAAAGATGGCCCCACTCCTCTAGATCTTCAGGCTCATTCTTCTGGACCTTAGTGGTGGGAACAGTGGCGCCGGGGTCTACATCAATAATCTGCTTCCCCTTTTGATGTAGGTGCATCTCACCCTTTTCTTAATTAAAGAAAAATCCAAGTGGAGCATGAAGACGTGGACCAGCGGCGCTGAATAAAGGGAAAAAACAGAGAAAATCTCCCTTAAAGCAGTTAAAGAAAAAAATTAAAGAGAGAATGGATAAGACTAGATAGACTTCCTATTGTTAATAGCCATGCACGCTTTTTGGAGAGTTTTTGTGGAGAAAAATCAGAAGAGGATAGGATCGCTCCTTCATAAGACTTTTTATATAAATGCAATGCAATAGGGGTGTAATAGATATCTTATTTTGTGAAAAAATTGTGAGTGGGCAAGATGTAGCCAAGCATGAGCTCATTTTAAGGGTAAAAGGCCTTAACTTTGTAATTGTTCTGTAAATATATAAAAGTGTGTTTATGTTCTGTGTTAATTGTATACGCTATGTGTTTTATAAATGAGTCAAAACTTGTTTTCTGTAAATAAAAATGGTGTTGCAGGCACTCGGCGGCGGCTGCATGAATGTTCAAATGAGAGCAAGACAGACTATAACGGTGAATTAATTAAAAGGATTCCCAAAGATTGAGTGGACCCATAACCCACAGGTCTAGGATCAATATTTTTAAAGAATTTGGGATTTTGGGCAACCCCCAAAATCTCATTTTCATCAGGTGGTATCAGAGCAGTAAAAGATTCTGCGGAACGAGGAACGAGGTACAGTTGTGTTAAAGTTGGAGAGTTTATGCAGATGGCGGTAGCAGAAGGTGATAAGATTTGTAGCAACCTAGAGGATGCCAAAAGACTAGTGCGGAGGGCTTGGTGAGGTATCATGTAACAGAGGAGGCTGTTACTGCAGAGGTTGGTTGTACTGAAGGAATGTAGTGGTTAAAATTACTAAGGACAAGGAGAAGCATATGACTAGGAGGTCATAAATTTGTGCCTCGGGAGTCTGATGTAGGTACATCTCACCCTTTTCTTAATTAAAGAAAAATCCAAGTGGAGCATTGATGCAGGTGCATCTCACCCTTTTCTTAATTAAAGAAAAATCCAAGTGGAGCATGAAGACGTGGACCAACGGAGCTGAATAAAGGGAAAAAATAGAGAAAATCTCCCTTAAAGCAGTTAAAGAAAAAAATTAAAGAGAGAATGGATAAGACTAGATAGACTTCCTATTGTTAATAGCCATGCACGCTTTTTGGAGAGTTTTTGTGGAGAAAATCAGAAGAGGATAGGATCGGTCCTTCATAAGACTTTTTATATAAATGTAATGCAATAGGGGTGTAATAGATATCTTATTTTGTGAAGAAAATTGTGAGTGGGCAAGATGTAGCCGAGCATGAGTTCATTTTAAGGCTGAAAGGCCTTAACTTTGTAATTGTTCCGTAAATATATAAAAGTGTGTTTATGTTCTGTGTTAATTGTATACGCTATGTGTTTTATAAATGAGTCAAAACTTGTGTTTTGTAAATAAAAATGGTGTTGCAGGCACTCAGCGGCGCCTGCATGAATGTTCAAATGAGAGCAAGACAGACTATAATGGTGAATTAATTAAAAGGGTTCCCAAAGATTGAGTGGGCCCATAACCCACAGGTCTAGGATCAAGATTTTTAAAGAATTTGGGATTTTGAGCAACCCCTAAAATCTCATTTTCATCAGTTGGTATCAGAGCAGTAAAAGATTCTGCGGAACGAGGAACGAGGTACAGTTGTGTTAAAGATGGAGAGTTTATGGTCTTGCTATTGTGCAGATGGCGGCAGCTGAAGGTGAGAAGATTTGCAGCAACCTAGAGGATGTCAAAAGACCGAGTGCGGAGGGCTTGGTGAGGTATCGTGTAACAGAGGAGGCTGTTACTACAGAGATTGGTTGCAGTGAAGGAATGAAGTGGATAAAATTGCTAAAGACCAGGAGAAGCATATAACCAGGAGGTCATAAATTTTTGTGCCTTGGGAGTCTGATGCAGGTGCATCTCACCCTTTTCTTAATTAAAGAAAAATCCAAGTGGAGCATGAAGACGTGGACCAACGGAGCTTAATAAAGGGAAAAAACAGAGAAAATCTCCCTTAAAGCAGTTAAAGAAAAAAAATTAAAGAGAGAATGGATAAGACTAG
>APFE031505782.1:0-40854 GCA_000404065.3 Pinus taeda
GCCCTTCGTCATAATATTTTATAGTCTCGCACTTCCTTTCAACTACTTGGAGTGCTAATACTATGCTTCCTATGCCTAGTCAGGTGGTCGCACCACCTGTGTAGGCCTCCATTTTTCACTTCAATACAGTTTGCGAAAAATCTACATTTTTCCTTGTGGCAATCGGCATTGCATGCTCTTCTTTATGTAGTACGTCCCCTTGGCTACTACGTTTGGTGATATGCGGACCTAGCCATGGAAGTTGACTAACTAATTCTCGGCGATAGTCTTTTAAATTGCTCAAATGATTGTACGCACCTTGCCTTTCTATCCTAGGTCTATTGATGAGAAATGCTCCCTTTATTTTGTTTTCCAACCTCTTGACCTCTGCGTCCATTAAAATTCCTTTCTTCCTTAACCATAACCATTTTGATTCAAGCTCTCGAAGTCTATAGTTTCCCTGTCAAATTTCTTTCTGAAGTCTTCTACGTTCTGCTTCATGTAGATGTGTGTTTTCTTCATCCTGGGCTTCGCGCATTGTCACACCTGGAGGTGCTATCATGTGGGGGTCTAGCTTGTCATGCTCCTCAAAGGTTACGGTCCTTACTTCATTTCGCAACCCTGGAATTGTTGTCACGGTCAAGGTGTTATACAGGGTCCTATATGCCCATCAAATCGTTGGTACGCGCAGGTCCCAGTCAGTACATCTTACATGGTGAACTTTGTTCAGTGCTTCGCATACCTTGTCAAATTCTTCTCCGTGGATAATCCTTGGCGTTCTTTTCCTAACATGATCTCGCTGATTTGCGATCGTGAGAGCGGTGCGCATGTGTGGGTTGCGTACCATATGTATGTATCCATCTAGAAAGGTGGGCACGCAAGTTGTTTCGCCCCCCAAACCTGGCTCTCATCAGGGGTTGGGTTTTCCCAAAGCATATAAGCATCATCCTTCTGCAGTCACACAAATCCTTGAAAGTCTGTTGGTGTGTACCCCACCACCTTGCAGGCATAGAGCGCAGTGCCCATTTCAGAGCATCAAACCACTGTTGTTCTAGTACTTCAGTTTCAAAGTTGTTCAGGAATTTCTCTACAGATGTCAGTCCGTCATATTTGGGCAAATCCCTCACTTTTGTTGCAACACAGCATAATGATCTTATAATCACATTGCATTATAGTGTGGTTACCTCGCGTAACTAGTTCTTCCATCGCTCTACCTCCTCTTCTGAATCCAAGGTGCAGGAGCTGTCGTGCTCCCACAAAATCCTACCATCGGCTGCCAGATTCACCCAATCATGTTCTCTCGCGTTTATCTTGTAGATACAATTGAGATCGTCATCACTATTTTCATCGTGCACCGGTTATGTATATCGCGTTCCTTCGGTAGGATCTAGTGGTACTATTACACGAAGTGACTTTTTCTCAAAAATCATTTTGCGCTTCTTTAGGTTTATGACTCCGTTAATATCAGTGGCCCAGTCTATGCCCAGTAGTCTAGGATAAGGGTTGCTATCATTGAAAATTTCTATCACTTCGAAATCTGCCAACGTGCTCGCGCCTTCAATATCGATCATTACTCCTTGTAGTCTCACCATGGGTAAGATCTTCTGTTGGTTTGCCATTCATAACTGAATAGGAGACCACTACAACATGGACCTGCCCATGCATTCCCATGTTTGTTTTGGCACTACATTCACGTCTGATCCTAGATCCAAAATTACTTGATCCATTTCATATTCTCTGATTTGTGCAGTCAACCTCATTTCCCTTCTTGTGCACAGCGCATGCTTTCCAAGTTTCGAACCACGCACAGTTCTCCTAACTCCGCATACCTAGTGATAAGTTTCTAAAGTCCTTTCACAACCCTGCTCTAGCGCAGTAGCTTCATACATGTCTCCAGAAAGGTAGTGAGCATTGAAGGATCCATCTCTGGGTCTATTTGATCCTTACTACCTGAAGTGGAGGCCTCCGTGAAGCTATTCTTAGCTTCCATAAATGTCTCCTTCGCGCGTTCCAAATCGAATTTAGGTTCCTTTGTAGGAGCCTTGCGAACCCACGCACTTTCTTCAAGCTGCTTACCTTTGTCATCCCCTATTTTGATACCACTTCAAAGCACAATGTTCACATTCGGGTCCTCTTCACGTGGCTTAGACCTCATCATTTGTAGATTCTGAGTTGTGGGAGGCTAGAGTACCCCCTTTTCGTGTAGCCTCACTATCAATGTAGGGTAGTCTTCTTGCCCAATGATCAAACTAAGCACAGTACAAACATGATTTCCTCTTTGGATTCGTACAATCGTGGGCATAATGCCCTAGCCCTCCACAATTGTAATAAATTAGTTGTCTGCAACCCCTTCCTGGTCCCATTCCTCCTTGATGCCATCCACAGCCATAAAATCCAGCATGCGCTAGTCTTGTATTTTGATCAAGGGCTCGCGTTTTGGCCTGTACCATGTAAGTAGGGGTTCGGTCCATCATTAGTTCATAGCTTTTGCATGTGCGCTCATCATGACCTACCGACCTACAAAAATTACAAAACAATTGTTGGAACGTCTGCGTGTACTTTTGCAGTAGATGACAATTGTCCATAGCATGTTTTCCTCCTATATGATAGATCATACACCACAATGCAGGTGCCGCGCTAGGCCCTGCTAATGCCTCCTTTCTCGATGCCATCAGCCCTCCTACCGCCAAATAGTTTGCGAAAATTGGACAGTGATCCTTATCATGTCCTTGTCCCTTACATTTAATGCACCATACTCCCTCGCACACCTCTGGGCGAGTCATCCTATCCTATTTTAAGCTTTGCATTTCTAGGCATAAATTTTTCAGATGCACGTGGATTTGTTGAACTCCTAAACCAGGATCTTGTATAGGGGTCTCATGCAGTCTCATTGCAATCTCCAATGCTTCGACCTGGGTGGATAACTTTTGCTGTGAGAGTGTTTTTCTTAGGTGCGGCGTCAGGGACACTATGAACCATGCGTGGTGCTATGCATCTGTCAAGGTCATATTGGCTTCATGAATCATCCCCTTTAGCCTTTGATCCAATTCCTAGGGAGTCTCGCCTAGAAGCATCATGATCTCCTTAAACCCAATAATTGACTGTCTCTCTAATTTTGGCCTGCTAAACTCCATGTTCAGTGCAACTTGGATTTCTGCAATCCCTGCATTTGGGTTGTCATTAGAGTACTTAATGTACCATGTCAACGTGCAGTCTTGCAACGTGCTTACTAGTGTTGCCTTCTTAATGTTGTCATCTACGATCCCATGTGCTTCCCTTACTTCCTTTACCATAAACCAAAATTGATCCGGGTCTTCGTTCCCTACTCCTTTGAATACCAGTAATTTTACTGCGCTCGTCCTACTGAATGGGGTGGGTGGTGGAGGACGTGTGGACAGAGATGGAGGTGATGATGGTAAAACTAGTGGTGGTGTAGGTGGGGGTGGAATGCACTAAATCTGCTGCCTTATCAGAGTAATTGTGCTTCTAGGGGATACTTTCACGAGCTCCTCCTCACTTTCCCATGATGGTGAAATCAAAGAACTACTTTCTGCTTCTTCTCTACCTTCATTTCTGTAGACCTTCCCACTTCGCATAGTCCCAAACATCAATTTATTCGCATAATCCGCTTTTCACACAGTAACATCTTAATCCATGTCTTCAATGATTTAATATACTTACCTCACAGGCCTTTGAGGAAGCTTCGTTCTGCCTCGTTGTAGCTGACCAATGTGTCCACCGTGAACTCGGTGATGAACCCTCCTATAATCCGATCGAGCCAATGATCCACAACGTGCACGATGTTATCCTCCGATGCTTCTAGTCTGCATACTAATTCCGGAGTCCACACAATCGATTTGTCGAGCCTACACCTTCTATGACTATCTACTAGCTTTGCGATCCACTCATACAGATCATAAGGAAAGGATGCAAAGAAAATTTTGTGGATTTTCGTATATAAGTAGTGCTCCAACCATTGTTCCTTAGACATTCACGGATTCTAATTTTCGAGTGTTGTGAACTCATGAATTTTTATGTCCAACCACTTTTGAATTTCTTTCTTTGTTGGATTCCAATGACACAACATCAGAGATCCCTTATGTAGCTCCCGATCCCAGCAATGGAACCATTTGTTGGCTTGGTGGGGCCTGACCCAGGTTCTGAGGTGATTTAGCCAAACAAATCCCGGTACTACTAGCCCTTTTGGCAATAGTCCATGGAGCATAGACTGAGGTCTCACCCGAAGTAGTATGGGAGGGTGATAGAACCAGGTTTCTACACCCTAGAGATGTCTTATGAGGTTCGGTGGTCTGTGGTTTGACCCTGCGCGCACCTTGCGCACCTATCAGTACTTCACAGCTCACGATGTTGCCTTCACGTAGCCATATTCGAGGCACGATCCATGTTATTACCCAAGTTCCTTATTAACCCGATATTATATTATTACTTAGCTTATCTGGGTAGATCTTTAGTGATAATTAACAGCATGTTCAACATTCATATAATTGCACGCGATATACAAAACAATATAATTGCATAGAAAGTAATACAAAAGAAGATACACAGTAATTGGAATCAACTTCTCTTTATTATTCTTTCTTCAAGGTTTATAGACTGGACACTGCCCTATGCACTCAGCTGCAGGGGTCCATGCACTCAGCTGCAGACTCTACTCAGCCTCTGCGCAATCAGCTGCAGAGCCTCTTCCTGCTACTACGACCCAATGTACTCGGACTCTTACTCTATGCTTGAACCATTCGCTTCTTGTTTTTCATCTTATCTCTAATCCTCTTTACAACTTAGAGCCTCTCTCTATTTATACAATCCCATGGTTTGTGGACCATGGGTAGGCCGACATGATATTACAATACAATACAAAACTTAGGGTGGACAACCCTATGACTCAACCTATACTTTGCGCTCTACGCCCGCAATTCGCGGTGTCTTACAATACATTTGACCAAAACTTGGGATTTGAGCCCCAAAACATCCTGTGGGGGGATTCAATTCCCAACAACATTTTTTAGTGCCTCAAAACAACTCTAGAAGTTCAAGACTCGAAAAACTACCAAAAATAGTAAATTGTGCTATAATTAAGGAAACTAAAAAACTGAAAGAGAAAATGTTTAGGGTCCAAGTGGAATAGGAGGGTGGCCACCAATATCAACTTGGATCAATTCATGTCTTATGTTTTAACATATCATATACGTTGTCGAATCTACAAGTAAAAATCTACATGGTATCAGAGGTCAAGACATTATAGAAGAGGATAATTCAAGTTTGTTGTGCAGGTGAAATTGAATTTGCAGGTTCATGCTTCAGAGTCAACAATATGTCATTCTACGATTTGTGACTTTAGTATGCCCTAGAAGGTAGATCGAATTGCATAGCTTGGAAGGAAAGGATGGATGCAGTACTGGAAGACAACAGGTTGAAGGAATTCATAGATGATGATATTTTGAAACCTCCAACATTTGATGCTAAAGATCTGGTTGAATGGAGAAAGTGTGTGGAAAAAGTGAGAGGATTATTGTAGAAGGAGTTTGAGATGATATTGCCTTGAATATCCATAGTAAGGAAACTCCATTAGCAATGTGGAAGGCATTGACAGACCTATTTCAAAATAGTAGTGACCACAAGAAGCTAACATTGAAGGACAAACTTAGAAAGATCAATATGGAGAAGCGCGACTCTATTCCGAAGTACTTTACCATATTCACCCAATGTCGAGATGATCTTGGAAGTGTCAGTATTACTATTGCCGAAGGTGATATGGTGAGCCTAACACTTTTAGGAATTCCCAAGAGCTGGCACAGTTACTAAGATTTAGCTAATGGGAGGGAGAAGCTACTAGAGTGGGAATGATTGTGGTCCAACTTGGTACAGGAAGAGATTCGACAGAACACCAATGATGGATCATCATCAAAACATGATTACGAGGATAATTGTGCCTTAGAGAGTAAGGAAAAGGAAGGGAAGAGGAATTCATCCCATTCCAAATCCGATTTCTTACCAGGGTGGCCAGAAGAAGGACATGTCGAAAATCAAGTGTTTTCACTATCACGAGCTAGGAAATTTTTCCAAAAATTGTCCGCATAAGAAGGCCGGTAAGAAGCCCTCAGGAGGAGTGGAAGGTGAGGCTCTTGCTTCAAAGTTCGAACAGGATTTTAACCTCATTATTTGTATGGTGTCATCGTTGATGGGTAGTGTGTGGTACCTAGACATTGGAGCTTCTTTCCAGATGATTGATAACAAAGATCTCTTCAATAACTTGGAAGAGTATGATATCCAGATGAATATCGAGATGGGTGATGATGGGAGGTATAGCAAAACTAGCATTGGTACAGTTACGAGTTAGAGGGAGACTGGTTCTCCCCTCACTTTGCGAGATCTTAGGTATGTTCCTAGTTTAAAGAAGAACTTGGTTTATGTTGCCATGTTGGAGGATATAGGCTATGATGTGATATTTAGTAAGAGAAAGGCATTCCTTCATCGCATAGCCACAAGAAAGGTGAAGAGGATAGGGGTTCAAGTGAAGAACCTATACAAGTTGGAGGTAGAATATTATGTTGCCGTTAGCAATGAAGCAGAGAAGGAGCAAAGGCGATATATCAGTAAGTTGTGGCACAGGAGGTTAGGTCACTTGCACCATGGCACTTTGAATATCATATAATAAATTTCTACCGATCTTCCCAAAAGTACACTAGAGAAGGTAGACACATGCAAAGGGTGTGCATTCAGGAAGTAAACCAAAGCTTCCTTTCATGACAAAGACAATCGAGCATAGGTGATCCTCAATCGAGTTCACTCAGATGTGTGTGGACCATTCTCGACATCATCCAGGACCAAGCACAAGTATTATGTGATATTTTGTGTTGATTTTTCTTATAAGAGTTGGATATTCTTCATGCAGGAAAAAGATCAATCTTTTTCTAAGTATTGTGAATTTAAAGAACTTGTTGAGAAAGATACTGGAAGGAAAGTTAAATCTTGCAGGAGTGATAACGATGGAGAGTATGTGTAAAATGACTTCAAGAAATTTTGTGCATCAACAAGCATTCGATGAGAGTTGATAGCATCTCATAACCCACAACATAATGGGGTGGATGAAAGGAAGAACAATATTATTGTGGGAGTGGCATGGGCGATGTGTTATAGAAAAAAATGACCTCCTCATTAGCTCAGAGGGGAAAGACGTGATGGCTAAAGCAATGACCAAGTTCACAAGCCTTGTTTCCAAGCTAACGCTGCCTATACACTGGCAACCTACTTTATAAAGCTTCTCTGCAAGCCTAAGGGAGCATTAGTAACCCTAATAATTCTACTTGTTACTTCGAGGACAACGTTAGTGAACCCTAATGAGGATCTAAGGGTCAAAGGAGCGAATTGTCTAAGAAATATCCCTACAGTCTCTCCTAAATCTACTCAGAAAAGCAAGAAAACATCAAAGTTTGACCTATTTGAGGGATTTCTAATCATAACGAAGAAGGAAAATGGGAAATAGCTCAAAATAATGGCAACATATTTGCTTTTATCAAAGGAAACTCATGGAGAAACTTGGCAACCTTAACCTCGAATGGTACATAAGTAGAGCTAGGGATATTGTGATAGAGGTCAAATCATTTGAAAGGATATCTTACTTGATTGTCGAGCAGAGTCTCAGACCTAATCATAAGAAGTTGGTAAGAAGGGAGAGAGAGAGAGAGGAGCTGGAGGAGTAAGGGAAGGCTAATGCAACCGATGGTTGTAATCACTCTTTCGACATTAATATAGAACTGTAGTTGTACTGTCTACTCCGTGATGTTGGTACTGTTATCACTCAGGTTGTCCCTTGGCTCCTGAAGGGATACGGCCGAGGTAACCAAAAACCAATCTTTGGATTGCAAGTTCTGTCCCACTTGCAATCAGAGAGGGCTCTCTATTAATGATTTAGCTTTGTTGATGCTGATTTTAGGCTAGCTATTGGGTTCAGTGGATTTCGTTTAAGTTTGGATGGAGTTTGAATGGAAGGAAGTTGCCTTCAAGCAGAGAGGCAAAGGACAACGTGATAAGTTTCAAACCATTGGGAATGGAGTCATGGATTAGGGCTTGCTGTTGTGTTTTCTTGGTCATAAGAGGATTATGGAGCAGGATAGCTATACATGAAATAATACCAATTTGCTAAAATATGGGATGAAAGTCAAAGGCGAAAGGAAGTTAAGAATCTTTCACCAGTTGACAAAGAAGGAAGGTGAATGAATGGTCATCTAGGAGCAGTCAAGAATTCCTAAATTAACATTCATATGTGAAAGAAACAGTGTAAACATGATCATTTAAGTATGCATATTCATAGTTGTTTCTGATGAAAACATGCAGAAATCACAGAAATTGAGCATAGGGTGCTGCCAAGCAAATCCTAAACTATTCTTCCTTTCTGTAATTTTAGATAATGGAACATAAATGACAAACAAACATAAGAGACTAAACAGAGTTAAAGAACACTTATTGAACCATGTAGAAGCACAGGAATTCCACAATCACACTTCAGCCAAGTCAACACAGTGCACAGTCCATTCTCCGAACTCTCAAGCAATCTTTGATTATATAAATTATCACATATACAGTGCGAGTCTCTGCTCGAGGAAAAGTTAACACAACAAAAATCAATCAGACAACCAACCAACCACGATTACATTTTTCAGGGTGGTATATATAAGCAAAATATCTAAAGTTATTTATTACAACCGACCTAAACAGGCATGTGGGAAAGCTTTCTAAAACCTAATTGTTGTTGGAATTAAATGCAAGTAAGTCCTTTAGGCTGCGCCAGAGGCAGCTGGATCAAACTGAGTTGATGTGTTGTCCTCTATGAATTGATGTAGTGGTTCTGTAATAACTATGCATTGATTTTTGATCCACCGATCTTTGTGAGAGTTAATGTGCAGTCACTGAGAATTTAAAACTTTAAATGGCTCCACCATTTTTCTTTGACTTTGTTGGAGGGTCTTTAATTTTCACTTGCTTCGGGCCACTGAAAGATTTTTTCTGATACACTTTGCCACTACATTGATGTTCTGCACCGCTTCATGATACTCTTTGACGTGCTTTTGGCTTCATGTCTGTGCTGATACTCTTTAACCTCTGATCCTGGTCTCTCTCTGTATTCTGATGTGTTCAAAACTGCAAAATCGGGCCTTTTCGGGCCTTTTCAGTGCAAAAATGGCCGAGGAATCAAAAGATTCCCTAATTATTCTCCATTTCGGCCTATTTCTCGTAGCGATGTGCGATTGGCGCCTCGCGCTAATCGCGCATTGAAAACTGCTTCTGTTTTTCATTTCGGAGCTCCTAAGCTTGACTTTCGCGCTTGCGCGTTTTTTCCATTTTTTGGCTGCTGACGTCAGCGTGACGTCAACGGTATGGTGGATGACATCAGCAGTGGGACCATCTGGTACAGATGTGAAGTCAGCATGCTGACGTCAGCAAGGTGACGTGGCAGTACGACGGGGTGACGTGGTAGTGACACGTGGCAGGGTGACGTGGGCCAGGCGCAGGCAGTGAAGGGTGATGTGGAGGCGACGTGGCAGGGTGACGCGATGCTCCTGTTATGCAAGGGGAGGACGGTTTTGGTAGTGCATCGGATCGCCTTTGGTATGGAGGCGGTTTCTGTCAGGGGCGGCCCGATGCAATGGGAGGCCGCCACCTGTCCCAGTGTACGATGGTAAAACCGTTGGACATCGGGTGGTAACGTGCCCATACAAGGGGGCGCCCGATATGGACGAGGGCCGTTGGATCTAGGGGAGGAGATCCGACGGTGGACAGGCGGAGAAAGTGCGTGGGGTTTAGTCAAAGAGCGCCCGCGATAAATCTTTAATATTTCATGGCGCGGGTGGGTTTAGACTTTAGGAAAATGATGTAATGGGTTTCAGCGCTTGGTAATTTATTAACCAAAGTTAATAAATTCCAAAATACAATGCGCAGGGAGGGTTTCTTTGCATTTGGAAGGGAGTTTTTTTGTGTTTTGGAAGGAGTCCAAACACCTTGGGGGGGAATTTATGCAGAGATGGGGGCTCTTACTAAGCTCCAGATGACCTAGTAATTCCCAAGGGATGTTTATGGTTATATTTCAACCAGGGGGAGGGGATATTTACATAGGGGAGCTATTAACATAGTTTTAATAGGGGGAAGGGAAAATAGATAGGGAGTTAAATAATAATGTCAGTGGTTAATATGAAAATTACAAGAAGAGTGCTATGTTCCAGAGATCTTAGGCTTTGAAGGGGAGATAGAACTTTGTAGAGAAGTATGGACCCTCCTTGAGTAAAGCAGACCTTTACCAAGGCTAATGATATGGAAAATGATGAAAGTAAGAGATATCAAGCAGATATTGACCTCTTTAGGGGAAATTAGTAAATGATTTAGGGAGTAAGAAGAAGAGGAAGTTAGTCATGCCTCGCTTGAAGTCCTTCAAATGGGAACTGCCTGCTGACTGTGATCTTTATGAGTGTAACACTTGAAAATGTGGAATTAATTCACAAATCAACATTCTGCAACCTCAAAATTACCTACCCAGCCTACTTACCTAACATTTTTTCTTCTTTTTGGTTTGGGTGCACTTGGACTTGTAGACCCAACTTTTCAACTTTTTCTTTTGATGTCTTCCTATCTACATCTACACTTATTTCTTCCAAGGGCCCAGATTAAGTAGTTGGGCTCCTTTGATTCTCTACTTGTTTAAAATCTGCCAAGATTAGGTTGTTTGGACAGATTACTCTTTCTCTATATACTGCAACAGAAAATTGAAACCTAGGGAGACAAGGGTTAAACTGTTTGGACCTCTCCTTGGATGAGAACTTTACAAAAATTAAGAGATTCTTCAAAAATTGGAATGCAGTAGATGAACTTTGAGTAGCATTCTCTCATGGCCTCTTTTTTTGGTGACTGTTAGAAAATATGGAGCATTGCAGCATGCAAAGTATGACACATTTGGCCTGTAAAAATGTCCATCATGAAATATGAGTAACCTGCTGTAGCAGGAGGCTAACAGTGGCTCCACTTGGGGATGGCTTCTCCTTGTGAGAAGCCAAGAACAGCAGGTCAGACTGCCTTGATCTTCTGTTGTTGCTGTGTTTTTGAGAACTTCTTAGTGTTGACTGATTAGATAAATTTGAAATTTGGACTGCACACAACACTTTCCCTCAGCTGATTTGCTAGTGAATTGTGAAGCATCACCTGCTTTCTTCTGCGTGCTTTAGCATATAGCATGTTACCAAAAATAAAATAAAATGTTGATATATACAAACATTTATGTACAGAGAATAACACTACCTGTTCTTTCTTAATCAAAGGGATCATGGTAATGTTTTAGCATTCGGCCATTAACCGGACCTTCCTCAGCTGTGGTGCCATCTAGAGATTTGAGAAAATACATGTTGTTGCCTTGCACAGTGCTGATAATGTATGGCCCTTTCCACAAAAAATCGAATTTTGAATGCTTGCCTTTGTCCTCTCTTCGTGAATCCCATCTTAGAACTTTGCTGCCAACCCAGAAATCCTCTGCTTTAGCTTTCTTATCAAACATCCTTTTGAGTTTTTCTTGCAACACTTGAGCACTGTCATACACTTGTTCTCTGGTTTGCTGAAGATGAATGGTTTGATTTACTCTTCTCTACATGTCATTTGGTTCAGCCTGAATCTCCTGTAACAATTTGATAGTAGGAATGCCCAACGATGAAGGAAATATGGCTTCCATTCCATATACTAGCTCATAAGGGCTCATCCCAATGGATTTCTTGGTTGAAAGCCTATCTGCCCACAGAGCATTTGTGAGTTTCCTGTGCCAGTTCTTTTTGTTTTCCTCTAACAGTTTCTTTATGATATTGATGAGGATTTTGTTGGAAGATTTGGCCAAGCCATTATCTTGAGGGTAGTAAGCTGTGGAGTGGCCCAAGGTGATGTGGAATTTATGGCAGAAGTTGATCATATTTTTGGATTTGAAGGCAACAGTGTTGTCAGTGATGATTTTCTCAGGGCAGCCAAATCTGGAAAGGATATTTCTCTCAAGGAATTGGATAATGGTGGAGTCGTTGGCTTGTCTACATGGGATGGATTCAATCCACTTAGTGAAATAATCAGTGGCTGTTAGGATCCATTTGTGCTGGCCTGAGGAAGAGGGATGGATTTTTCCAATGAAGTCAAGACCCCATTGTTGAAAAGGTTTCTCGGTTGAAATGGGCTTAAGGGGCAAAGGCAGTAATTTTCTTTTCCCTTCAAAGATTTGGCATTTGTGGCATGAAACGACAAACTTCTTGACATCTGCAAATAGAGAGGGCCAATAATAACCAACCCTTAAAATCTTGTCAGCAGTGGACTTCCAATATAAGTGTCCTCCACAGTCCCTTGCATGGAATTCTTTCATGATGCTGTTAGTTTCATTCATAGTCAGACAATTAAGCAAAATACCTTCATGATTTTTCCAAAACAAAGCACCATCTATGACACAAAAATTTGATGATTTCATCCTTAAGAATCTTTTCTTGGTCCTGGACAATCCTGGGGGAGCACACAGGTTTAACAATACAAAGCAAATATCAGCATACCATGGGGATTTCAAAAAGGTTTCACTGATCTGTGGAGTCGCCAGCTCTGGTTCATTGTCCAGTTGATTAATGTCTAAGGCTTGGAAGTTTTTTTCGGACATTAGTTTGGCTAACCCTTGTCCTTTTATCAGCTTGGTAGGTTTTATCTCAATGTCGTATTCAAGAATGCTGGCAATCTACTTGCGTCTCTTGCCTTCTAGTCCCTCTTGAGTTAAAATATCTTTTACAACAAAGTTTGGGACATAGGAAATCACGTGGGAGTATAAGATGTAAATCTGAAGTCTTTAATGGCCTTAACTAGGGCATAAGCCTGCTTTTCCATAATCTGATATTTCAAGGGTGCATCTCTTAAAGCTCAGCTGAAGAAAGCAATTTTCTTTTCATTACCTTTGTCATCTTTTTGCAACAGGACAGCGGCTATAGTGTGCTCAGATGCAAAGGAAAAAATGATAAAATCTTTGTCGAATTGTGCACCGGTGAGGACAGGCGTTTGAGTCAAGGCAGTTTTGATACTCTCAAAAGCCTGCTTGGTTTCAAGAGACCATTTTACCTTGGCATCCTTTTTTAACATGTTGCTCAATAGCCTTATTAGCTCTGCTAGGTTTGGGATAAATCTCCTCAGGAAATTGATCTTTCCGAGGAATGCTTGCAGTTCTTTTATGTTTCTTGGATAGGGGATTTGGAGGATAGCTAGAATTCTTTCAGGATCAATTATAATCCCATCTTTTGATATGATATGGCCTAGCAGCTTGCCTTCCTCAAGGGCAAACAGGGAGTTCTTAGGGTTCAAGGAAATGCCATATTTCCTGCATGTCATGAAGATTTGCCTTAGGTGCTTAAGGTACTCTTGGTCAGATTTGGAGAATGGGGTTAGATCATCAAGGTAAACAACAAGGAAATCATGTATCTCCTTGGCAAATGCAATAACCATTGCCCTTTGAAAGGTAGCACCAGCGTTCTTTAGTCCGAAAGGCATTTTAACATATTTAAATGTTCCCCAGGGTGTAGTAAAGGCTGTCTTGTCTTGGTCATCCGGGTGAACAAGTATATGATTGAATCCTGAAAATCCATCTAGTAAAGAAATTCTAGAGGAACCCACTACTCTTTGTAAGATATGGTCCATTTTGGGCAAAGGGTAGTGGTCTTTTAGAGAGACCTAGTTTAAATTCCTCAAGTCTACACACAGTCTTATCTCTCCTGTTTTTTTCCTTGTGGGAACTAAATTAGATACCCATTCAGAAAACCTGATGGGTGCAATGATACCTACCTCAAACATTCTCTTTATTTCTTTTTCAATGAGGGGAAGAAGCATGGGGTTGATTCTTCTAAGTTTCTGTTTGAATGGTTTTTGATTTGGTTTTAAGGGAATGGTATGCTGGATCACTGAGGTGTCATAGGACTTCAAGTCCTGATAACTCCAAGAAAATACATCTTGGAACTCTTTGAACAAATCCACATATTTTGGTTTTTGATCAGGGGGCAGATTTTTGGACAACTTAATCATTTTGGGTTGTTCTGCTGTTCCTATGTTGTGTTCCTCTATAGCAGCATTTAGAGGCTCCATTTTTGGTTTCTTGGGAACATCATTATCATCAAACATGTCTTCTAATGGAGTCAGTCCAACAGGCAAAAAGTTATCCTTTAGGTCAATGAACTCATCCTCAGTTTTGGTTGTTTCTTCTAAATGCATATGTTTCAGCTCTTGTATGTTTGCTTTATCAAAAACAGTCGAGTTGAGAATTTGTTTAGCTGTTGCAGCTGTTACAGCTTGCTGATTTTCTTTTGTTGGCTGTTGGGAATCGTTTATGGCATCCATGTCAATATTTGTATTCGAAAATTCACCCTCAAGAGTAAGGAAATTGTCAATCTGGGCATCACTTTGAAACACTTGCCAATCTTTAACATTGTTAGGGACCGAGGGTCTATGTTTTATCTCAGCAGTAAAATGGTGGTTTGGCTCAAAGGGAAGCTTGCATGTACTAGCAAAAGTTGCTAGACTGTGAGCATGAATGTTATGGTCTCTTGAAATTTTGTCAAGCTTGGATTCATTGAAGGACCTGAGTATTTCTGTGGCAACAATCCTATAAGCTCTCATTCTATTGTCATTGGTCACAAAGTTACCTTTCATTTGTTGTATAATTAAATCGGAGTCACCTAGAATGGATACTTTTGCAGCTCCTAAGGCTTTGAGCAATTTAAGGCCTAAGAGGAGAGCCTCATACTCTGCCATGTTATTAGTACATCTGAAATTAATCTATAGGCATGGCCTTCTGCGTGATTATCATGTGTGTTGTGGATCCATAGCCTTGCCCCTGCTCCTAACTTGTTGAAAGAACCATCAAACTCTAGATACCATGTGATTTCTTGTTTGTGATTGGTATTAGGGGTTTCAGTTGTTTGAAGGTTGGGCAAACTTACATTTTCTGTATGGGGAGGTTTTTCTTGTTTGCTGGTTGCCTTCACTATTGTGATAGTTTCACGGGTATTGGTAACTGATTCCTCATTGATGCATGTTTCTTGCTCTAAGGATGAAGGCTTCTTAACAGTTGGAAGATTTATGTCATCATTGAATAAAATGAAAGAATCCATATCACAATGGATTGCGTAAATTGGAAAATTTTGGGGCTTTTCCTCACTACTTACCACATACTTCATCAGTGTTTCCCTGTACAGTCTCTTTGGTTTCCCAAAGACAGTTATAGTGGCATAAGAGAGGTCAAGTTGAAGGGATCCTTGCAGTTTTGCTCCCCACGATATTGATAGGAGCATACCATACATTGGGGGAATGTCAGCAACTACTACGTCCATTAGGATTGTCTTGTTGGGAAATTGGACTAAAGGCACACAAAGGTCTTTGATTAAGCCTAAGCACTTGAACTGACTTGAGTCAAAGGAGTATAGATCTTTGTAGGGTCTAATGACATCGAGGTTCAATTTTTCCATTACAGCTTTGGGCATAAGGTTATGTGAGGCACCTGAGTCAAACATAGCATTGTGCAAGATCTTGTCATGTATGTGCAGGCTGACATAAAAGGGTGGAACAGGTCCATATGTTGATTTCCCATTAACTTCTGGACCAAACAACAGCTCAGGGGTATCCTCTAAAACATTTATGTCATCCCTGACCTGCGGCATTTGAAGTGACCTTTGGATCTGTTGCCTATAGACATCATGCTTGGCAAGTTCAGAGAGGGGGATAGATATTTTGAGTTTGCCAATCTTCGTTTCTAAGTTAAAGGGTTTCTCCAGCGGAATCCTTGCATTAGCAGAAGCAGTTTTTTCGTTGTCAAGAATGTTTTCTCTGTTTTCTTCTTGAATGCCTACGTTATGATGAATGACAGCTTGTGGTATGTCTGCTTTGGGAAAGCTTTTAGGATTGCTGTTTAAATTTTCATTAGAGGAAGAAGAAGGAGGAGGCTGAGTAATAGGAGGATGCACGTCTGTTATGTCTTCTACAGTCACTTGGTGTGGGTTTGGGACAGAGCTGTCAGCTGGTTGAGTTATGGTGACCTTGTCTTTAATTTTGTTGAGCTATTTGCTGTCCTTTGTTTTGCTGGGTGCCGGGACATCGATGGTCCTTGTTCTCAACTTATATTGTTTGTGCACCTCATATACAGCAGTATCATAACCTTGTTTGAAATCAAAAGACTCACCAGACTTAGTTTGAAATTGGTTTATGTCATGATGGTCTTGGTCTTCTTGAGTGAGAAAAGTATGTGGTTCAGTTTTTGAATCTAACAAATTCATGTGAGTCTCATCCGTTGGCTCACTGGATGTGGATGCTTCCGCATAATTCTCCTGGAAAGGAGGCCTAATATCATGGTCGGGACTAGCCCTTCCTGCGTTTGGGTTTTGGGTTTTTCTGAAGTTTGGATTCCTTACGGCACTGGGCTGTTGTCCTTCCCATGAATTTTTCCTCTCAACGTTTTCTACTCTGTCTCCCAGCCTATGGATGCCACTGATAATAGCATCTAGCTTCTGATCGAAGGCTGAGGGTTCTTCCTTGAAGGTTGTTCTTCTTTCAGTTCTTGCTCTGTTCCTTTTGGCAATTAGATTTTCCTCGACACTAACAACAACGTTTTGCATTTCTGCCAGGCTTTGAGGGGCTCGTTCCCTTAACTGATAAGCCATTTCGGCATCAAAAACATCAGGGAATTTGTACAAAGCAAGGTCAGGTGGAGGTCTCAGGTTTTGTGGTATTGCATTATAAACATTGTTAAAACTTGCACAGTAGTCCAAGACAATTTCTTAAGGGCCTCTTTTGATGTTGTCATACTCAGATAGTATGTGTAGGGGGTCTTTCCTTTTCTCCCATCTATTGATAAATGACTGGTATAAAGCTTCTGGGTCTCCTATGGAAGTGGCCGTAAGTGCTCTAAACCAAGTCCTAACGTCGCATGTTAGACTTTGAACAAAAATTTTCATTCTCACACTATCGTCATCGATTTCATAGCTCTCAAAGTAATCCTGCATTTTCTTTGTATGCTGGAGAGCTGTGCAGGCACTTGTGCCATCAAAATAGGTTATCCTGGACTGATAATCCTGAGGCATGGCCCTGGGATTTGGAGGTAACTGTAAAGGTGCATATCTATTAGCCATATTAACAGGGATAAGGGGAACAACCGGGATGAGAGGAACAACTAGAACAACTGGGATACTAGGAGTTGTAGCGGTAGTACTTGCAGCGAATGGAGGTGTGGAAGAAGTTCCTGGAGAAGTGGATGAGGAACAAGGGGAACTTGGAGTTGAACGAAATAGGACTTTTACAGGGGTTGGAACACAGCTTGGCTAGACCTTTTCAGGACTGGAAGCAGTAGAGTCTTCTTGTTGCTCTTGTTTTCTAATGATTTTGGGAATTAAATTCGGATTTTCAAAAGCGGCTGGGCGATTGGGGTCTGGATTTGACCTTGTATATCATGGATTTCTCTTGGGAGCCAGCTTCTAGTTTGTTTTTTCGGGAAATTTTCTAAGACCACAGGTAGACCGAGACTTTCAAAGGTCGGTTTCTTCCTCTGTGGAGGTGTAGACTGGTTTAGTGAGATTATCTGAGGAAGTCCCCAGTGGAGTCACCATTATGTTATCACTCAGGGTGCCCCTTGGATCCTGAAGGGATACGGCCGAGGTAACCACAAACCAATATTTGGATTGCAAGTTCTAGCCCACCTGCAATCAGAGAGGGCTCTCTCTTAATGATTTATCTTTGTTGATGTTGATTTTAGGCTAGCTATTGGGTTCAGTGGATTTCGTTTAAGTTTGGATGGAGTTTGAATGGAAGGAAGTTGCCTTCAAGCAGAGAGGCAAAGGACAGTGTGATAAGTTTCAAACCATTGGGCATGAAGTCATGGATTAGGGCTTGCTGTTGCATTTTCTTGGTCACAAGAGGATTATGGAGCAGGATAGCTATACATGAAACAATACCAATTTGCTAAAAGATGGGATGAAAGTCAGAGGCGAAAGGCAGTTAAGAATCTTTCACCAGTTGACAAAGAAGGAAGGTGAATGAATGGTCATCTAGGAGCAGTCAAGAATTCCTAAATTAACATTCATATGTGAAAGAAACAATGTAAACATGATCATTTAAGTATGCATATTTGTAGCTGTTTCTGATGAAAACATGCAGAAATCACAAAAATCGAGCATAGGGTGCTGCCAAGCAAATCCTAAACTATTCTTCCTTTCTATAATTTTAGATAATGGAACATAAATGACAAACAAACATAAGAGACTAAACAGAGTTAAAGAACACTTATTGAACCATGTAGAAGCACAGGAATTCCACAATCACTCTTCAGCCAAGTCAACACAGTGCACAGTCCATTCTCCGAACTCTCAAGCAATCTTTGATTATATAAATTATCACATATACAGTGCGAGTCTCTACTCGAGGAAAAGTTAACACAACTAAAATCAATCAAACAACCAACCAACCACGATTACATTTTTCAGGGTGGTATATATAAGCAAAATATCTAAAGTTATTTATTACAACCAACCTAAACAAGTCTATGGGAAAGCTTTCTAAAACCTAATTGTTGCTGGAATTAAATGCAAGTAAGTCCTTTAGGCTGCGCCAGAGGCAGCTGGATCAAACTGAGTTGATGTGTTGTCCTCTATGACTTGATGTAGTGGTTATGTAATAACTGTGCATTGAGTTTTGATCCACCGATCTTTGTGAGAGTTAATGTGCAGTCACTGAGAATTTAAAACTTTAAATGGCTCCACCATTTTTCTTTGACTTTGCTAGAGGGTCTTTAATTTTCACCTGCTTCGGGCCACTAAAAGATTTTTTCTGATACACTTTGCCACTACATTGATGTCCTGCACCACTTCCTGATACTCTTTGATGTGCTTTTGGCTTCATGTCTGTGCTGATACTCTTTAACATCTGATCCTGGTCTCTCTCTGTATTATGATGTGTTCAAAACTGCAAAATCGGGCCTTTTCGGTGCAAAAATGGCCGAGGAATGAAAAGATTCCCTAAGGATTCTCCATTTCGGCCTAGCCGTAGCGATGCGCGATTGGCGCTTTGCGCAATTGCGCATCGAAAACTACCTCTGTTTTTCATTCCGGAGCTTCGAAGCTTGACTTTCGCGCTTGCACGTTTTTTTCATTTTTTGGCTGCTAACGTCAGCATGACATCAGCGGTATGGCGGATGACATTAGCATGACGTCAGTAGTGGGACCATCTAGTACGGATGTGACGTCAGCATGCTGACGTCAGCAAGGTGACGTGGCAGTACAGCGGGGTGATGTGGCAGTGACACGTGGCAGGGTGACGTGGGCCGGGCACAGGCAGTGAAGGGTGATGTGGAGGCGACGTGGCAGGGTGACGCGACGCTCCTGTTATGCGAGGGGAGGGCAGTTTTGGCAGTGCATCGGACCGCCTTTGGTGCGGAGGCGGTTTCTGTCAGGGGCGGCCCGATGCAATGGGAGGCTGCCACCTGTCCCGGTCTACGACGGTAAAACCGTCGGACATCGGGTGGTAACGTGCCCATACAAGGGGGCACCCGATATGGACGAGGGCCATCGGATCTGGGGGAGGAGATCCGAAAGTGGACAGGCAGAGAAAGTGCGCGGGGTTTAGTCAAAGAGCACGTGCGATAAACCTTTAATATTTCACGGCGCGGGTGGGTTTAGACTTTAGGAAAATGATGTAATGGGTTTTGGCGCTTGGTAATTTATTAACCAATGTTAATAAATTCCAAAATACAATGCGCGGGGAGGGTAATTTTTCATTTGGAAGGGAGGTTTTTTGTGTTTTGGAAGGAGTCCAAACACCTTGGGGGGAAATTTATGCAGAGATGGGGGGCTCTTACTAAGGTCCAGATGACCTAGTAATTCCCAAGGGATGTTTATGGTTATATTTCAACCAGGGGGAGGGGATATTTACATAGGGGAGCTATTAACATAGTTTTAATAGGGGGAAGGGAAAATAGATAGGGAGTTAAATAATAATGTCAGTAGTTAATATGAAAATGACAAGAAGAGCGCTAAGTTCCAGAGATCTTAGGCTTTGAAGGGGAGATAGAACTTTGTAGAGAAGTATGGACCCTCCTTGAGTAAAGCAGACCTTTACCAGGGCTAATGATATGGAAAATGATGAAAGTAAGAGATATCAAGCAGATCTTGACCTCTTTAGGGGAAATTAGTAAATTATTTAGGGATTAAGAAGAAGAGGAAGTTAGTCATGCCTCACTTGAAGTCCTTCAAATGGGAACTGCCTGCTGACTATGATCTGTATGAGTGTAACACTTGAAAATGTGGAAGTAATTCACAAATCAACATTCTACAACCTCAAAATTACCTACCCAGCCTACTTACCTAACATTTTTTCTTCTTTTTGGTTTGGGTGCACTTGGACTTGCAGACCCAGCTTTTCAACTTTTTCTTTTGATGTCTTCCTATCTACATCTACACTTATTTCTTCCAAGGACCCAGATTAAGCAGTTGGGCTCCTTTGGTTCTCTACCTATCTAAGAATCTGCCAAGATTAGGCTGCTTGGACATTCTCTATATTCTAAAACAGGAAATTGAAACCTAGGGAGACCAAGATTAAGTTGTTTGGACCTCCCTTTAGCTGAAAATTTGTACAAAAATGAAATAACTCTTCAAAATTGGAATGCAGTAGATGAACTTTTAGTAGCATTCTCTCATGGCCTCTTTTTTTGGTGACTATTAGCAAATATGGAGCATTGCAGCATGCAAAGTATGACATATTTGGCCTGTAAAAATGTCCATCATGAAATATGAGTAACTTGCTGTAGCAGGAGGCTAACAGGTACTATAATTCATTTATATGTTTATCCAATGTCTTTTAACACGAGTAGATTAGTTATGTGAAACTAGATGTATTTTGTATATTCATGCATTAATTTTCAAGGGTTTATGTTGTGATTACATTTGTCTCTTCTATGTGCAAGATTTGATCTGGAGCCATTGTAGGGGACTTCCACCTAGCTGCATTGTGCTCTCCAGCGAATCCACATAGAGACTTGAGGTAATGAATCTGTTTTTCTTTGATAGTTAGTTATTGATTATGGAAATGCATGTAGCTTTGTGACAAGTGCAGATAATGTTACAGTCTACCAAGGGTCCCGAGAATACCCTTGAGGATTTCTTCATTCTCCATACAATGTGCATTTAAACCTATAGTAGAATTGGTGACTCCACTGGGGACTACAATTTAGTTCCCAGTATATCAAGAAAGTTCCTAGTTTCCTCCTCCATCCAAATTTTCCTGTACTTCTTCATTCCTTTTCTGACCCATCAGGACCTTGCAGCACTCTTCTTTCATTGCTCAACCCTAGATCTGATCCCCACAACCCTTTTTTGAAGTGTTTTCCCTCACTAACGTAGGTTAGAAGTGTAAACAAAGCTTTATAAAACTCTATGGCTACACAAACAAAGCGTTAGTGCCTCGAATAACTCTCTGTGGCCTCTAGCACAAAGCGTTAGTGACCAAATTTTTTATATACAGTTGTGTCTGTGACCTCAAAGGGTTGGGAAAATTGCTACTAGACTGATAAGGGATCTGTAGTTGTGTTTTGTTTGCAAGATCTATGTCCCGAAAGAATTTTTTTTAAGAAAATAACTTTTCTTCTTAAAATTTTTTATTTTCATAAAAGAAAAATCAAATTTTTTTATTAGTTTTTCTCCTTAGCTTGCGAAGTTCTTCATTATTTGGTCTCATTAGTTCTTAGAGAGCATTGAAAATTTATGTCGGTTATGCTAGTGTTGTAATGAATAAGATGCATGGAATGAATATTTATGTATGAAAGACTCTCCCTTTGTAAAAAACAGCTTATTCATCGAAATTGAAAGTTTAAAAGCATTGTCTTTTGCATGATTTGAGCCAGACTCCCACCAAATATCATACGTCAACACCCCTACTGAATACTCTAACAAGGTACACTTAAAATAGACCTAAAATCAATTAGTAACTCTTTCTAGAGAAAACATTCATTAGTTTAGGCTAGGCTCTTGGGATAGGCAATCTGAGTAAACTGCCCAAGATCATAGACCTAAACTAGTGTCATTAAAAGAGAGAAATCCTTCTGCACTCATACTACCAGGACCACTCCAGTAAAAGGGAGCTAAATACGAGACAACATCAGACTGTAAGTGAAGATAGCATGCCTTATCTTGCATCTCCTTTGGGTATTCTATGTATCAGGGATCCCTTCGAGGATATCAAAACTGAGTCGAGGACTTAAGTATCCTGCCCCCACAACATACTATCTGCAACTATGTCCCCCCTGGTAGTGTCTATGACCTGAGGTACCCTTAGTGGCCATACTTTTAGGGACTAACACAAGGTGACTGGGGTAGGCTAACCTGATACCTAACACATACGCACCTACTCTGTCTTAAGTTTTTGGGAGGGTGCTCGTCTTCACGAGAGTACTTCTTCCCTCAATCTATGGTTTGGGCAAAGCTCTATAGTAACTGTAACTGTACATTTGGCCAGCTCTCTCTGTTATTCATTGTGATACTGGGTTTCATCTCCAGCGATCGGTGCTTATCAGACAGAGTCATTTCCCTATGCTTGCTAAGTGATTCACTTAGTGTATTTTTTATTTTTTAGGTGCCAGAGTGTTATCATTAAGACTTTAATAAACATCATTATAAAAATTTATTGATAAAAATTATCGGCCACCGTGGCTAGATCCGGCCCTTGTCGTCAATATAGACAATGGTTAGGACTTCCCTGACTCATTGTGGAGGATCTGTCGAGCTCCAGTGAACTAGATTCCCCATCTTCGAGAAATTAGTCTTTGAGATCTCACATAGAATTAGTTTGGACATTCGACGTTCAGGCTTACCAGATGATTTCTTTACTGTGGGATTTCTTCCTCCATACAATCCTCCAATCACAAATCCGTTGGGCCCACTCTTGGTTCCCGTTGCATCTATACCTCCTTTATCTTTAGTTGGAACACTTCTACCCATCCCGTCAATGACTAATGGATCTTGGGACTTTTTGGACACTTTTGGTCTCCCACCACTTCCCCAATCGACAGTCAATACCACATCTTTGATGGTGAACCCTTCTATCCCATTTGTCCCAGGTTCAACCCCTAACATGACACCCTCCACGAGTGGAACCCATTCTATTTCAGGTTCCGCCACTTTAGTGTCAAACTCTATACCTTCGATGAGTGCTATATACAACGCTCAATATAGCACAGTTAGCGGAGGTCCCTTCAACCAACAATATGGTTGGCATCCATTGAAAGTTTCTAACCCCCAGATTCTTGAATATGGGGGCACTCCCAATATGCATATACCAGTCAGGAACGTAATAGTTCCCCCTCCCTTTTCAGGCATGCATGGTCAATCACTGATTGACATGAACACTCCTTATGCTAATCAAGGACTTATGGTTAGTTCTGCAGTGAGCGGGAATCCTCAAGGAGGTCCCAATCAATCCATGGGGGCATTCTACTCCCAACCTCAAATGAGTCAAGGGAGCACTGCTTATCCTAGGGGCAACTCTATACCCCAGCCTAACAATCCCTATGGAAATACACATTACAATACCATACCCCAAGGCACCTACTATACCACGCAACCTGTGTATAATATTGGGAATCACATGATGGGAGGACCGCAAGGATCCTCAAGTCATATTTCATTACCTTGGTATGATTATGGGGCATCACACACTCTGCCTTTTTTCACAACACTTAATATCCCCGACTTGTACAAACTTACAAATGACCCCATCTATCATAACTTACTCTGGTCTCCAATCCCACATAAAATACCAAAAAACATCCCTAAGTTCGAAGGGAAACAAGGGGAGGATCTGGGTACACATATCACCACCTATCATCTTTGGTGTTTTTCTAACTCCATGGTGGATGATAGTATCTGGTTAAGTCTTTTTCTCCACACCCTTTCGGGCAACGCAACCAAGTGGTACATCGAGTTACCATGTGCATCAGTCAATACCTTTGATGCTCTAGCGATGGAATTCTTAAAGCACTTCCAACTACCCATCCGTTATGAAACTGGGATGAAACTCTTCACTTCATTATATCAGGATATCTCCACCCACATCTCTGACCATATACATGAATGGAGATGTAGGCAGAAGTTAGTCAAAGCTCCCTAGTCTCTACTCCCCCAAATCACTAAGGATGTCACTTTAGGTGGTGCGGTCATAGAAGACCAATCCATACGTCGTGCTTAGCACTTACATCTGATATATTTGCAGTGGGACACTCTATACGATGTAATTCCCAATTCCCCTTGCAACTCCATTGCTCTCGCTACTCAACAACACGGAGTGCACGCCGATGGGATTATCGGCGCAACCTCCAGGGCTGCTGTAAAACAACTCAGTGATCACATTGCCTGGATATCAGTGGACCCCTCTACCAAATCAACTGCTCTTCCTACCACCGTGATCAACTCTATTGTGTCTACTCAAAAACCCGGTGGTAAGAACAAGAAGAATAAGAAAATATCGCTCCTTCTAAAGAGAAGTCAACAAAGAAGCAAAACCCAAAGCAGAAGGTTGTTGTGCCCCCTACGATGGAAAGGATAAACCCAGTAAATTCCCTTACAAAATCTATTCCAAAGACCACATGACCTATCACTACCTATGTCTTTAGGAATGCATAGATTTCATTGCTAAAAAGGATACTGGTAGGACCCCTGCTATCCTGAATAATACTTTCCCCGCTCAACAGCAGCAACACCTTATTGCAAACCAAACCCAACCCCCGCAAGGGGGAAATGGTGGTTCACATCATCCTTCAGTTGGTGAAGGACCCTCTACTGTTAACACCTTTGAAACGGTAGATCTACAAACCAGAGCCAAATCTTATGGATCTCCTGTCACTAATGCAGAGGAATCCTCCTCAAGTTAGAACCCACCGCCACCTAACGATCTTCATATCGACAGGCTGGTTGCTGACCTTGTGATTCGCCCCCCTAAAGGGGCACTTCGACACACAACACACAATACATCTGCACGTGACGCCAAAAACTACAACATTGTAGAAGACTTGGCGCAAGCTCCATCAGCTATGTTGGCACTCAAAGTATTACAAACATGTCTAGCACAAAGGAAATCTTGCATTTGAAACATGTTGCCATGGAAAAGTGTAAACCTCCCCTTTCTCACTAGCTTGCATTTCAGGTGCAAATCTTTTCAAAAGGTAAAGGTATACATAGAATTGTCATCGACGAAGGTGCTTCTACCTGCATAATGTCAGCTTCACGTTGGCTCGCTTTGGGTTCTCCAACCCTATCCCTGTTGTCAAACTCCCTTAAAACTTTTGATGGCCACACTTTCATCCCAAAAGGTTACCTGTCTAGCTACCCCATCACTTTGTATGGGAAAACGGTAATGGTGGACATCGAAGTCGTAGATAAAAAGCTCAGCTATAATCTCTTGCTAGGTCGCAGTTGGACTTATGCCATGATGACCATTGTGTCTATTGTCTTTCAAATCATCCCAATTCCATTGGATGGAAATGTAGTCATAGTGGACCAATTGTCCTTTTCCACCCCTGATTATTCCCTGTTACCAAGGAGCTGTGTACCCTTAGTGGGTGGTGTACCTGACTCTTACGTCAGTATCAATATAGGTCTACTGAAGGCCTCTTCCCTGATGGGTTGTTACCCTCTTCAGCTACCAATGGTTCCACAGATAGTCAATATGGTTTCATCTATTCCTCATGAATCAACCGATCCTTGGATCCTACCGGCCCCTTCAGACATTGACACCTACAGAGAACAAATGTTGCTGTCACCAGCTGAATTGGCCTACCAAGCCATTCAATATGCATCTGAATCTCTGGTCACTTTGGTTATGGCCAATGGTACCACTACGCCTCCCATAATTTCTCCTTCTTTCGATCCACTCAGTCAATTCCTACCTACGGACAAAGCTATTAGAGAAATCATGAGTTTAGAAGGGCGACCTTGGGGGGACTCGCACCATTGCATTTCGATATATGATTCGGACATGATGCCTCTTCAAATCCTGTCACCTGACACACCTGAAATCATTTCCTCACCATATATTACTATCCAAACTTTGGACACGGAAGGAAACATGGGCAACATTTCAAAGACATTCCTCATCGATATTTTTGTCACGACAGGAATCATGGAAAACATCCAGATTGGAGCAGATTGAAATCCTAAGGAAATTGCAAGCTTCACCTGCCTTTTTAAGGAATTTTGTGATGTATTCGCTTGGTCTTACAAGGAAATTCCCAGTGTAGATCTATCTATTGTGGAGCATGAGATCAAGATATACGACAATGCTAAACCTATCTGCTAAAGGCTTCAACTGGTCCACCCTCGAAAAACTGTAGCCATCAAAACCGAGGTAGAAAAGTTGTTACATGATGGTTTCATCTATCCTGTTCCCTTAATGGAATGGGTTTCTAATATGGTTCCTATTGATAAGAAACAAGGAAACATCCGTGTATGTGTCGACTATTGAGACTTGAACTCCACGTCTCCCAAGGATAATTATTCGACACCGTTCATCGACTAGATCATCGACAACTGCGCCGGTTGTGAATCATTCTCATTCATGGATGGATTCTCAGGTTACAACCAAATTGTTATAAAACCCAAAGACCAGAACAAAACTGCCTTTGTTTGCCCATGGGGAATATTTTCCTGTCGAAAACTCCCATTCGGTTTTAAGAATTCTAGAGCAACATTTCAAAGAGCCATGGACTACGCATTTCATGATATCAGGCATATCATTGAAGGTTACTTGGATGACCTTCCAGCCCATTCCAAGCAGCGAACGCAGCACCTAAATCATTTAAGAGCCATTGTTCTTAGGTGTCAGTTTTATAACATATGTTTGAACCTGCATAAATGCGTTTTCTTTGTCGAGTCTGGACGCTTACCTGAATTCATTGTCTCCAAGTATGGGATTAGGGTTAATGTAAATAAGGTAAAGGCAATTAATCAATTTCCTGAACCATAATCCATTTTGCAACTCCAACGTTTGCAAGGGAAAGAAAACTTTTTACAATGGTTCATCGTAAACTATGTTGAGTTTACAAAAGGCTTTATGCACCTACTTAAGAAGGGAGTGTCATATCTGTGGGATGATTAAGCTCAACGATCATTTGATGCCTTGAAAAAGGTTCTTATATCAGCCCCACTCCTTAGCGCTCCCAATTATGGTCATGACTTTCTTCTATACCTGGCAGCCTCGCCATCCTCTCTTGGAATGGTCTTGGTTCAAACTCATGATAAACGGAGTGAACATGTGATATATTATCTATGGAAAGGCCTGGCTAGACCCGAACTCATATATTCACATGTGGAAAAGTTGTCATTAGTAGTCATCTTTGCTGTCAACCGCTTCCGACACTACATACTGCTGCAACCGACTACTATCGTTGCCTTAGAGAATCGCATGAGACACATTTTGTCTCATCAAGTAATTGGAGGGAAATATTCAAAATGGATCATGATCCTCCAACAATTTGATTTGGTTTTCACTGCTACCAAGGTAAAAAATTCCTTAGTCTTTGCCAAACTTTTGTCGGATCTTCCCATTGTTGATCCTAATGAGATAGCCCATGATCCTCTTTCGAATGAAGCTATCTATCTTATCGACACTACTGACCCTTGGTACGGTGACATTCTTGTCTACCTCCAAGTGCAACGGTTCTGCCCCGATCTATCTTTAAGTGATCGTCATTGCATCCACCACCAAGCGCAACACTATCTAGTTCTTAATGATACATTATATCCTCATGGTGTAGATACAGTTCTTCAAAGTTGCCTTACTCATGAAGAGGCAGAACACATTTTAAATGACTTCCATGCTGGGGAATGTGGTGGTCATCTTTTTGGCATATCTACTGCACAGAAAATTTTGTGCGCAAGCTACTACTGGCCAACCTTGTTCAAAGATTGTGTCAATGCAATCTGGCAGTGCCATTCCTGTCAAGTGTTTACAAAGAAAATGTGCTCTCCTCTAGCCCTACTGCACCCAGTCATCTTCATCAGCCCCTTTGCCAAATGGGGGATAGAATTTGTAACTTGCAATCCTGTTTTCTCTGCTGGACACAACTATATTATTGTAGCTATGGACTATTTCACAAAATGGGTCAAAGCCCTTCCCACCTTCCGGGTCGATGGGGAAACCGTGGTGCTATTCCTGTTTAATCAGGTCATCTTTTGCTTCTGTGTACCCTGCATGATCATTATAGACTATGGGTCTCATTTTCAGAATCACATCGCTACTAGGTTTTCACCAAGATCAATCATCCTCCTACCACCCCCAAGCTAATGGTCAAGTAGAGGCTATCAATTGTGTCTTAAAAACCATGATCCATAGGTTATTAGGGAATCATAAAACTCACTAGCATCAGATGCTATATTCGGCACTATGGGCATACCAAACTTTAGTTAAAACTGCTACGAGCTTCACACCTTTTCAATTAGCTTATGACCTGGAAGCAATTTTACCAATTGAGTGTTAGATTCCTTCCCTACAAATCATCGTTGAACTCTTGCCTAACACTACTGCCAAAGAAGAGCACTTGCTATATCTAAATCAACTGGATGAAACCCGTTGAGATGTCGAGTTGGCACTCGAGGCCCACAAGCATTGGGTAAAATCTCAGTACGACAAAAAGGTCAAGCCTCGTTCTTACCAAGAGGGAGATCTTGTTTTGCTCTATGATAAAAAACATGACCTCTTGGGGGCTGGAATGCTTCAACCCTTATGGCTTGATCCGTATATCATGAAAAAATCCCTCTCAAAAGGGGAATATGAACTTCAGGACTGGGAAGGAGTCTCGCTCGCTGAGCCCCGAAATGGGCTCTATTTGAGGGAGTATTATGCCTAGTATTGCACTAGGCATGTGCTTTGTAATTTTATATATTTTTAGGTTTTGCTTATTTTTTTATGTGATTGAATTGTTTTGGTATTTATTGAATTATTTGTCTCGTACATATTTCTCATAATGTAGATGCCTTCATTACCCTTAGCATACACAGGATATGTAGATGGTGCTAGTCGTCACACACGGCACATTGCATCAGCTGCTTGGGTCATTTACACACTTGAGTTGGAACTATTTTGTTTTGGGGGAGTCTTTCTTGGTACCACCAATAACAATATTATTGAGTACATGTCTATAATTTCACTTCTCATGGAAGCGTCATTGAGAGACATCTCCAATCTGGTGGGTAGGTTAGACTCTCAACTTGTTGTTATGCAATTGAAAAATCATTATCACATTCGTAATCCAACCTTGTTACATCACTATTTAAGGGTACGACTCTTGGAACATCAATTTGAAGTTATCACATATGAGCACATTCCTAGAGAATTTAATACAGATGTTGATTCATTGGAAACCTATGTGTTAGATTGGAATCTGTCTCATTCACTATATATACATGTATGAAAAGTAAACATTTACAGAGTTGAAAATTTACGAAAAACACTTAAAAAAATTTACATCATAATACCAAAATGTTTGTAGATATATATAGATAGAATTTAGTCTCTTACATCAAAATATTCCAAAACTTGGATGTTTTAAGCAAAAAATGGCTACTAATCCTAGCTATAAACACCCATTGGCTATGCCAAAACACCTGCTAAATAGAGCCTGCTGCTCCTGAAATTCTAAAATTGTTCTAGCTATCCTCCGAAGAGGAACCAAAAATTGCTCAGGCACACCGACTATGTGCCCCTGCATATGAGCGGGGATCTTCTTCATAGGAAGGGGGTTCACACCCATGTTCAAGCCCTCCAGGTTCCTCAAAACCTCATTAAGACTGTCATCGTCACCCCCTCTAGTAGGTAGTTGGCCTCCCCGCCTCATGTGGCAGGGTTCACCTGTAGGTCGTAATGGCGCCACATCTGTGTTAAGAAAAATGCTTCATGCCAGTACTTGTTCACCCATAAAAACAACAAAACATAACATAAATATTCAAAAGCTCAAAAATACTTTAAGTACTCTAAAAAATCATTCTCACCTTGAGGACCCCAGTTGGTCCCAGGAGGTAGCATCAAGTCAAGGTCATCAGTGAAGTCCATGTCCTCATAGGAATAGTTGCCAATCATCACAATATGGCCATGACACCACTCGAAGAAGTGTCAAATGGGTCCTCCTCCTGTGTGAGGATCAAATGATGACCATCGCCCCTGTCTCGGCTCCCTTGGATCAAAGGGACCTATGCTCATCCTTGGGCACATAACAGGTACCCTCTCAAGAATGAATGAGACAATAAGTTTGCCATACCCAAAACTATGTTGGGTTCGAGTCTTGCATGTGGTCAACTCTCCCTTGAACTGGCAAAGCACTGCTCCACACCAGTTGAACATCTGAGGCTAGACACAGTTAACTGCAAGCAACAGTTAGGCCTTTTTTGCAACGTGGGGAATCTTTGACCTTGCCAAATGCATAATCAACCATAAAATGACCCTCATAGACCTCGACCTAATCCTCTCTATGGGGACTCTGTTGTTGACAAGTCCACTCTCAGGGATGCAGTAGGATTGAACCATCTCTAGGGTTGATCAAGGATCAGGCCTACCCCCAGTCAAATTTGCTTGTGCTCCTTAGCACAACAAACCCTCGGTCAAGTTTGCTTGTGCTCCTCAGCACGACAAACCAATCAAAAAGTAAATGTCATCACGGTTAATGGCTAGCTCATGATCCACAATCCTGAACACTTTCTCATGTTCATCCCAGTGCTGGATAATACATCTCAACAAATCCTCCTACCCTTTCGTCAGCTCCAACTTTGCATACTTCAGAGAACCTGGATGTAATGAAAATATGCATGCTGGATCATTTTGCATCAACAATTCCTGGTTGTCATGGGCCCATTCTCTCCATAGGCTAGTCATTATGGCCTGAAACGTGCGCAAAGCAACCCCAAAATCAGTCAAAATGGGGCAACAAAGCTTTAGGAATCACTGCATGGGGTTTAAAATTGTGCCCTCAGGCTTTAACTCTCCCGCCAATGGTACAAGGGAGAATTAATGCCCTCCAACAGGTCGTAAAGGGCATTTAATGCTCCTTGCAGGCATTCCAGAGGGCATTTGTGCAGAAATACTGCTTTAGGGCTCCCCACATCTGCAAGAATCCACCCCAGAAACTGATAAGGAAGGTTAAGAAAAGAATATAGAAATGTTTTGGCATCTACCTGGGACTGACGACACATCAAATTGTTGCCTTGATCTCCCGCAATCATTTATGGAAAATTTTCTCCTCTTTGGCTCCAAAACGCTCTCGCAGTTCTGAAATAGTGAAAATGGTGAATGTGAAAGCTCAAAGAACTTTCTTATATTTATTTTTGGAGACATGATTTATTGAAATCATTAAAGAAGAATTAGTCCATTCCTCATGATTCTTTATCATGCACGACCCCATATGGATAGGAATTGTTGCATTTCTATGCTTTTTTCTTCTTTTTGATGAAAGTACTTTCAAGAATGAATGGTAGTAATCACTGCATGCAATTCTAAATGAGTTCTTTCTTTTATGGGATGTTTTCTCGCTCTAAAACTAAAAAATCTTTGAGTTTTTCATCGTTGGGCTCATTTAACATGCACGACGATGGTCCGAGCAACTCTTTTTCACTCTTTTTCTAGCTCATTAAACTGAAAAAGATCATTAAAGCATTCCTTTTAAGCATTTTTTTCTCGCTCATAAAACTGAAAAGATCCCAAGTTTTTCTTTAGGCTCATTAAAACCCTTATGAAGAGGACCCAAGAATTCTTTTAGGTACTTTTCTCGCTTGTTAAACTGAAAAATCCTGTGTTTTTGCCACCAGGCTCGTTAAAAATCTATGGCAACAACAAGAGCACTTGCTTTTTTGGGACCATTTCTCACTCTTAAATCGAAAAATCCCTGAGCTTTTCCCTTCTTCTGGCTCATTAAATCTACAAAGAAGGAATGATCAGTTCTTTTACCTCTTTTTCCTTGCTCATTAAACTGAAAAAGATACGTTGAGTTTACTTCATTTGACTCATTAAAATTTGATGAAGGTATTGAGTTTGTCATCACATGACTCATTAAAAATTCATAATGAATATCGAGTTTAGTCCGACTCCTCATACTCATAACAAAATGAGGTCAAAATCTATTAAGCATAGGTTTCTCTTTATTCGAACTTAGTAGATTAACTCATGGAAAAGTAGTTGATCCGGGTATACCATTAAACTTTTGTCGCACTCAGTTTAAAACTATGACAAAGGGACCACCTTGGAGTTATTCTTTATGATCTTTTCAGACTCTCTAAATATGAAAAGACCACCGATTTGTCTCATCTGGACTCATTAAATACACAAACGAGGTGTAGAGTCACTCTTTTTCTGATCCTTTTCAGACTCTTAAAACATGAAAAGATCAACAAGTTTGCCTGTCTAGACTCATTAAACTAATCAGATAGGGCATAGAGTCACTCTTTTTGTAGTCCTTTTCAGACTCTCAAAATATGAAAAGATCGATGAGTTTACCCATTTGGACTCACTAAACTAATCAGACGGGGAAAGTAGACAATACAACTATGTTCAATGTTTGAAAGCGTGGTTTGGCAGCAGTCGTTCCCCTGAACATGGCACTCCCTCCGATAAACCTTCCTTGTGATGGCCTCTCAATATGAATCTTACCATCCTATGAGTTTAGCCTAAATACCCCAATGTTCTTACATCTCTGTGTCCTAACACTCTTTGGTGTTCATGAGTCTAGTGTTGCATGGTTAAAACCATTGTCGTGCCTTCTATTGTTCAATGGCTAACCTTTTGTTTCCTCCATCAACCCATGAAGCATATCCTTTCATCATGCCCTCTGTCATTTTGACCCAATGCTCAAAGACTCCTCAAAAAACAAATCATTATTGTCCCGTTTTGTGTCAAATGATGTAGGACACATTATTGCCTACCTTTCGACTAGTCTCTTCCTATCGACTTCAACACTCTATCTAGGAAGACAACCCAGAAACACATTCAGTGCCTTGGTACTTGCAGACATTAGTGGCAGACCACCTTTAGTTTAATCAGGCGTTCTCATTATTGGCTCCTGGTTAAGCGATTCCACGAGTGTTCGACAACAAAAACATTTTTCACAATCGCTAGATTGTACTGTGCATCTTGGAGACCATAACCATTAATGGTGGCCTTCCGCGCGTCTGTTAATGGTCTCCATTATTGACTGGTAATCAAATGATTTCATGCATGTTCAACATCAACACAAATATTCACATGCATCGATCTATGTTGTTCGGTGAAGCAGAAATCAAGACCTTGGATAGAGGCTTGCATCACTCAGCCTTGTTTCCTCTCCCAAGTTACAAATATTGTTTTTTGGAGATAGCTCATTAGAATTATCCTATTATGACATCAGTTCCGCATTGTGATTATTTGCAACCAGCATCATCATATCTCTTTTATGAGAAAATCACTCTAACATAGCTACTGAGTGTGGGAATGCCCAACTCAGGACATGATTTTAGTTGTTTTATATATATTAATATGTGTTGTATCAGGTTTCCCATACTGCCTGAAGCTCCGATCCTCTCTTTCCTTTTGTCAAATAAGAAACATAATAGTTAAGTAGAGTATTTTAGCCATCGTCACAACCTCTGATCTCACACTTTAGGGGGCATTTGTTATACAACAAAATGACCTCCTTATCAGCTCAGAGGGGAAAGACATGATGGCTAAAGCAATGACCAAGTTCACAAGCCTTGTTTCCAAGCTAACACTACCTATACACTGAAAACCTGCTTTATAAAGCTTCTTTGCAAGCCTAAGGGAGCGTTAGTGACCCCAGTAACTCTACTTGTTACTTCGAGGACAACATTAATGAACCCTAATGAGGATCTAAGGGTCAAAGGAGCGAATTGAATAAGAAATATCACTACATTCTCTCCTAAATCTACTCAAAAAAGCAAGGAAACATCAAAGTTCGACCTATTTGAGGAATTTCTAATCCTAATGAAGAAGGCAAATGGGAAAGAGCTCAAAATAATGGCAACATCATTGCCTTTTCCTAAGGAAAATCATGGAGAAACTTGGCAACCCTAACCTCAAATGCTACATAAGCATAGCTAGGGCTATTGTGATAGAGGTTAGATCATTTGAAAGGATAGTTTACTTGATTGTCGAGTAGAGTCTCAGACCTAAGCATAAGAAGTTGGTAAGAAGGGAGACAGAGAGGAGCTGGAGGGGTAAGGGAAAGATGATGCAACCGAAGGTTGTAATCACTCTTTCAACATTAATATAGAACTGCAGTTGTACTGTCTACTCTGTGATGTTGGTACTATAATTCATTTATATGTTTATCCAATCTCTTTTAGCATGAGTAGCTTAGTTATGTGCAACTAGATGTCTTTCGTATATTCATGCATTAATTGTCAAGGTTTTATGATGTGATTACATTTGTCTCTTCTATGTGGAGGACTTGATCTAGAGCATGCTCTAAAGACTTCCACCTAGCTACATTGTGCTCTCCAGAAAATCCACATGGAGACTCAAGGTAATGAATTTGTTTTGATTTGATAGTTAGTTATTGAATATGGACATGCATGTGCTTTGTGACAACTACAGATGATCTTACAATCTGCCAAGGGTCCCGGAAAGACCCTTGAGGGTTTCTTCATTCTCCATACACCATGCATTTAATCCTATAGAACGATGTTACATGATTAGGGCATACCATTACACTTATGGGTTGAAGCATGCAACACAACTGTTTATTTGTAGAACATAAGCCCTCATCAAATTCTCGGGACCTGGTACATTGGAAGAGGATTTTTAAAGGAAGAAACTAGATGTGGCACACTTCAAGATCTTTGTTTCATCAGTCTACTTCCATGTTCCCAAAGATGCAAGGAAAAATATAGATCCAACAATAGAGTTGGGCATATTTTTGGGGTGCACTAATACACCTCACAACTATCAGGTATACCTTCCAACCAACAAGATGACAGTGGTTTGCAGAGATGTAAAATTCGATGAAGATAAGGTCATGATATGTTCTCTTAAGAGGGATCTTTAGCTACATGTAGTTGAGGATATTTTATCTCCTAAGGGGGAACCTCGGGATGATGTGGAGCATCCACATGTAGAGGAGCAAGGAGTGGAGACATCCACTCATGCAAAGTCTTCCAAAGATGGGAGAAAGCACATGAGTGAGGTTGATAGGTTATCGCATGATGCTAGAGAGAATGTGGGATCACCCACATCACAACGTAGATAGATGAGGTCACCAAAGAGGTACACTGGTTACATGGCTCAGATGAGCAGATGTGTAGAGATTGAGCCATCCTCTTTTGATGAAGCAATGGAACAACTAGTTTGGGTTGAGGCCATGGTTGAGTATGACTCCATTGTCAGGAACATTTTTGGGATGTGGTCCCAAGACTAGAAGACAAGTCAGTGGTGAATTCCAGATAAATTTACAAGGTAAAGAAAGTAGCAGACGGTAGTGTGTAGAAACACAAGGCTAGGTTTCTGGCCATATGGTTTTCTTAGGTGGAGGGGATTGATTACAATGAGACTTTTTCTCCTGCTACAAGGTACTCATTAATCAGTTCCATTCTAGCACTGTTGGACTAGATGGGATGGAAGATAGATTAGATGGATGTAGAGACAAAATTCCTCAATGGAATTATTAAGGAAGAGGTGTATATATTGAGCATCTTGAAGGATTTGAGACCTTCAACAGAGATTCACATGTGTGTCAACTCATGCAAGAGTTGTATGGACTGAAACAAGCACCTCATGCTTGGTACACTAGGATCGATAGCTATTTCACCGAGTTGAGATTCACCAAAAGTGAAGTAGATGCGAAAATTTACCATATTGTGGTTGAAGGTAAATTGTTGATTATTGTTTTATATGTTGACGATTTGATTCTGACAGGTGATGACAAGTTGATCAAGTCTTGCAAAGAAGATCTTGAAAGAGAGTTTGAAATGAAGGACTTGGGGCTCATGCACTACTTTTTGGGGATGGAAGTATGGAAACATGATGAGGAACTATTTGTCTCTTAGGGAAGGTATGCCAACTCGATACTCAAGAGGTTCCACATGGAGAGTAGTAAACCCATGAAGATTCCTCTAACTGGTAACTGGAGGAAAGAGGATGCTACTTCCGGTGAATTAGTGGAGGCTACTATTTACAGATAGCTTGTGGGTTCACTCATGTATTTGGTGAGTGCATGACTCAACATGCGTTATGCAGTTAACCAGCTTAGTCAAACGATGGTTAAGTTGACCAAGTTGTATTGGAAGGCAACCAAACATGTGTTGAGATACCTCAGGGGCACTACTCAATATGGTCTTTAGTAAAAACAAACAAAGGGAGTAGAGCTTCAAGGCTTCACCAATGAAAATTGGATAGGGATTCCATTGGATAGGAAGAGCACATCAGGTGGGATCTTCAGTATTGGGACAATAGTTGTCTCTTGGTACAGTAGGAAACAGGGATCAGTTGCGCTCAGTTCATCAGAAGCATAGTACATGGCTATTAGTCAAGTAGCTTGTGAGGCTATCTGAATGAGAAAGATTATAGTTGGTTTGTTTGGTCAGCAGATGGATCCAATGGTGATTTAATATGACAATCAGAGTTGTATCAAACTCTCCAAGAATCCAGTTTTTCATGATTGGTCCAAGCATATTGATATTCAGTATCATCATCTTCGAGATTGTGTGCAGAAGAGAATTATGTTGTTGGAGTACATTCCCACATAGGAACAAGATGCGAATATTTTGACAAAGGCCTTGTCAAGATGCAATTTCGAGTTTCATGAAGGAAACATTGGGGTAGAAGATAATCCCTTTCTTGTTGAGAAGGAGTGTTAAAAATAGCAACAAGAAATCCTAATTTAATGTTTCCTTGAATTAAATTAGGAATTAAATTATAATTCTATTCTCATAGCAACTTGTAATAGTTAATTATGTTAATTTGACTTAGTTAGCTCAGTAAATTTGAGTTAGAAGTCTATCTAGAGTGATGTAGAGTGATTCCTAAATTTTAGGGGTCCATATTGAGTTATTTTGATTTGTAATTAATTAACTCAGTCTAACTGACTTGAATTCAGTTAAACTAGTTCAAATAGTTGGAGGAAATAGTGGGAGGTCTAGTAGTGGGGACACACATCAATGTAGCTTCACTGCTCCACCAGTTAACTGAAGATTCACTCATAGATAACTCTTGCATGTCAGTTCTTAGGAAGACCTAGTTGAGATTAGAGTTTAGGGACAATGTACTATTAGTTATATATTTTTCTGAGTGTTACATATGGTGCATAAAATTAGTTGAAGGCCTATGGATGGATTGCATAGTTATGGAGAGAGAATTTCCCAATTAAATATGGGCTAATTCTCTCGGGAATTACGCAAGGAAGTAGGGGCTTGACAGGAAACATAATTGGCGAAGTGTTGGCTTGAGATGGTCTGTGAAGCAGAGAGATAGATTCTACTTGTGCAGGAATTGTTTGGGTTGAACACGCATTTTATTTTCTTCTCATATCTTCTAGTTAATGCAATATAGATAGTCTGGGTTTTGAGCAGTTTCTTTACCTAGAAAAATGTTGTGTTAGGTGCAGTTGAAAATCTTCCTTTTCTTCTTAGTGTTTTCATCGTTTAATTTTGTTTCCGTTGATGAGTAGAGTAGATTCATGTCTTATGTTTTAGAATATCACATAAGCTATTGAATCTACAAGTAAAAATATAAAATAATTATTAGCCCAGATATCAAAATTTAGTAAGTGGTCAATGGTAATATATTGATGGAAAGCTAGGAATGTGAATGTGTAGAAACATTAAAGAAAATACTTCCTGAAGGGTACAACATTACCACAAGAATAGGATGAGTTTTGATAAGACCATGATCAGTGAAGCATAGGTTTGACTTGGGCACAATGGATAGTGTAGAAGTGGAAATGACTAAAATAAAGTAAAGTGCCCTAATGAAATTTATTTATTAAGATTGAGATAATAACTAAAAGAGTTATATATACATAGGTCATAGTGACAAGAGTTGTATAGTAAAGTTGTACATGAATAGGTATCCAAGATATCTTGACAACTAATGCATGCAAAAAAATGACGAAAATAACAATATAAGATACTGGTGGTTGGTAAAGGAATATTCATCATGAGAAAACTATAGAATGGGACAATGGTGTTGACTGAATTCTGTGACCTATAAGAAAAATGAGAAGGAAATTTTTTCTAAACCTTCTCTCTCTAATAAACTATAAAACATTTTATCATATACATGTGTGAAGCATGAATTTCCCTTGGTGATTTCCTGCAGCTTGACAACAATATGTTGTATTATTTACACAATATATGATATGAAGACTAATCCAATAAGTTTTGATTCCTTAAACATATCTTATTCCTTTTTTTGTGCTATGATTACATGAGTTAAGAATTATAACCCTTAGGAATAAAATATTGTGATTGGACTATTGGATTTATGGGCATGCTTGATTTGTAATCAAATATCATAAACTTAGGATTTGATTTGATAACTGTAGCATTGAGGATGCTGTTGGGTTCTCTAAAGTGAAAGATAAGGATAAAGTAAATAAATAAAGTGGTGCACTGACACAGATTACATGATGGAAACAATAGCATGTTGGTTGCTAAATTGGTACATAATTAGGATACTAAATAATAGTACTATGCAAGGTTAGCAAATACTAAGGGTACAAGGGGTTGAATACTAGAACTTTATGCAAGATTATATATAGGTTTGGTTACAAAAATATTGATGGTACAACCAGTAATAAATGATAAGATGTCAATCAATTAACAACTATGAAAAGGATAGGCATATAACATATTATAATTGGATGTGATCACATATACCATCTGGATGTCATAGGTACCATAAGATGTCATAGAATCTCATAGAATTTACATGTTTATAATCACTAGATTACAAAAGATTCATAATAGCTATATGGAAGGTTACCATAGTTGGGTTTGTCATCTATGGGTGACCAGGTTGCAATGGGTTATATGGAAGGTTACCATAGTTAAGTTTGTCATCTGTGGGTGACCAGGTTGCAATGGGTTGTGATAGGTTATATCGAGAATATTATAGTTTTAATAACAGGTTGTCACAAGTAGGCGATGGGTATATTACAAATTGTAACAAAGCGTTACAAGTGGATTGGGTGGTTGCAATATTTCTTACAAGTTTATTACAATATTGTCACAAGTAGATAACAAGTATATTTACAAGTTGTGACAGAGCATTATAGGTAGGATGATCACAAGTTGATATCAGAATTCCCTAAATATTAAGTATAGGTAATCACATATTTTGTCACTAGTAGTAGACATAATCATTACAGGTTACAACTGAGGAATTGGTCAAAGGGAGTAAAACGGCATATAGCAGGTTTTATGACATGTTTTTGACTGAATTATCACAGATGATTACATATCGATTACCAAAATGTTTTCACGGGTTGATGACATGTTAATGTTAGGTTTTCACAAATTTTGTGCAAGTATATGACAAGGACATAATAGGTTATAATATTTCTATAACAAGTCATTTGACAATCGTGTATACAGGTTATATCATATCTACAATAGATCTTCTAATTGACTTTGTATGCAGGATATGATAAATCATTATAAGTGTGATGACAAGAGAAACAAACTACTATTTATGAAAAAATATGTATGGAAATGATCAAACTAGCAGGTATGTGACAAGTTGTAATGACTGATGACAAATTTGATACAACTTTGTCAATAGACTTAAATAAAGTTCAACCAAAGGTTTGATCTTTGGTTAATAACCGCACTGAAGAAAATAGGTAGTTTAGTAGGGAGTTGGAGAGAAAAATGCTGGAACTTGAGCATAATGATTGGAAAAAGTTCAAACTTACTAAATTGCACGACGAAGAAAAAATGGATTTTTCCATTCAAGTGCACTAGCAAAAAGAAAATGTTGGAAGATACATAAAGAAAAGAAAATTGGATATATAATTTTTTAAAACATATATTGAGACACTAAGAGAAGCAAGAGATGGAAATAGTCTAAAAGCAGGACAAAAGATTTAAAGAGTGAGCTACAAGATAAGAATGGTGAAATGGAAATCCTATAGGACATGAACCAACAAGAGTGAGGGAATTTGGAAGTGAAACTGTTAGGGCCTAAATCTGCCTTAGGCTAAGAAAGGCAAGATCTAGGGTAACATCAAACCATGCTTAACCTGGTAGCTAGCCCTACCAGGTTGGGAGAGGGCTCTCTCCTTGTCAATCTTAGGAAAATATGATCACTAAAGCTTGAGATGACTGATGTAAAGACTAATTTTAGGCTAGGTATGTGCTCAGAGGATTTTGATTGAATTTGATGATGTTTTTCTAGCTCAAATGTGAAAGGCAGATTTGGGTCCGGGGAATGGACTCAGTTTTGTAGAGGTTTCTGTGGGGCGAGGTAGGAAAATGGTTTAGTACTTAAAATTGAATGAGATGGAGAGTCTTAGGATTGGTGAGGAGTTGGAGAGGGCATGAGAGTTTTAGGGATCCTCTTCAAACAATAGAAAACATAAATAACCAAACAAACCCTAGGTAGAGCACTGCAATTTCAATGATTTCTACCTTCATCCTTGATTCATTTAGTTCAGCTAAAAAAGAGAGAAAATGGAATACATAAACACATGTAAAACTCGAATTACAGAAGAAGGCACTATACCAAATCAATTTGCCATAATAATCTCACAAAAGGCTACAAACCCTGGTCTATTCCTTTGCCAAACTATAGAGATGAATGTACAATGATGCTCAAAGCTTTCACAAA
>APFE031505783.1:0-10279 GCA_000404065.3 Pinus taeda
AAGTCTTCTGCTAGAGGAAGTGCTCCTATTGATTTGAAGAGGGAAACCTTCAACCATAAAAGGGAGGTCTCACCCCGTATAAAAGGTAAAACTTCAAACTGAAAAGGGAAGTCTCAACCTGTGATGGTTTAAGGATGACCAACAACTCTGGAATGCTTAATGCAATTCCTGGAACTCTTCTAAAACTGGCAAGAGGCTGGAGTCTTCTGCTAGAGGAAGTGTTCTCAATTTTGTTCCTGGAATTCTTCCGAAACTGGCAAGAAGCTAAAGTCTTCTGCTAGAGGAAGTGTCCCAGATTACCAACTGAAGGCATGTTCATGGGCATCTTTGTCTACAACTCTGAAGCTGGTGTGGCAGGTTGTGGCTCAGGCTCGCTTGATGTGGCTTTGAAGCTTGTAGATGACCATCATTTCCCCCCCTGTCAGATACAAGCTGAGATGATGGAGAAAACTCAACTGCAAGACTTTTCAATACTCTGGAACAAGTTCTAACATGTGTTTGGAATATCTTCTTGGCTGTTGATGCCCATTGCCAAGAAGCGAATCCATCCTAGATGAATCTTTGTTCTTGCAAGGTGTTTGTTTCTGAAGCATCTGTTTGAAGAATGGCTAGTTTTATGACAGTGCTTACATGGATGAAGATCAAAACAGTGATCTTTCAGATGGCCAACTCGATCACAGTGTTGGAATTTCACGATCTGTTGTTTTTGTTGCTGTGGAAGAGGGGGAGAGTCTGGAACAGCTGAAGCTGAACTGTCATGACGAGCAGGTGAACTGTCATAAATGAATCCAGCACTCTGAAACTGAATGGGCTTGGCATAGCCTGGAATATGAAAGGACAAGTCCTTGTCATATCCAAGACCGGTTCTGTGCTTGTTGTGGACAAGCTGTTCCGAAGGTCTGATGATGGGCTTGGGAAGTGCAGACTGAGTTTCTGCATCTGCATGTACAATTGGTGCATTATTAACTTGCTATTTATGGGAGTCTGTTTCAATCTTCTGAACAGAAACTGGTTCAGAAAGATGACTCCATTGTTATAGTTCTTCTTGCTGCAGCTTTGTCTCAAGCTACAAAAACTCAATATTCTCATGTGCAGTTTGCAGAGAGGTTTGGATGTCAAAGAGAGTTTCTTTGTTAACTTTGACCATCTCATCAACAGTGGAATGAATTAGGATATTCAATAACTTTAATGCATCTTCAAGTCTGGCCATTTTTCTTCAATGTGACTTAAAAAACACAATTGAGGCAACAACAACAGAAAAATAATATTGTACTCTTACTACAAGATCTCGTAAGGGCTTGTCAAGTGTCAACAATGTAACGAAAATGGTTGATGGAGCAGGACCTGAGCTGGATGTTACCAAGTTGCATTCACTTTCTCCAGAGGTCATTTCTCATCAAGCAATGCAAAAAAATGTGAAGGTGAGCGATGTCCTCAACTTCAAACTTCAGAGCATCTTGTTGCTATGGAAATCATGCAAAACTGCTCCAAAATCTCTACAAAAAACTGCTCCTAGAATGACTGCCAAAAATGTCTTCAAAATTGCTTCAAATTCACTTCATAATGCTGATCAAGGAACTGATTCTAATGCCCCGAAATTTCGACTTAAAGAAAAACAGGAGGAGCAATATACAAATTCTCCTTCAAAAATCCATTTTTGGAATTAAACGTATGGAGACCTTTTATTTTGACTATGAATCGAATCACACCATTCGCTGGCCACAACCGTCTATACACAGCATTGTTCACGTTCTTCCAGGATTGTTTAACGCTTTAATAAACAAAATATTCTAGGGCTATTTCAATTGATGTACACGGTGCTTGAAATAAAGGGACCAATGTATTTCAACGCCCTCACAAGATTTTAATCAATACACAGTATGTAGAATAAGGAGACATCAACGAACAAAGCAAAAATGATTTAATTTATTTTTTTGAACCATAAAAACACTTCAACACCATTATGCATATAACAGGTATGAAATGCATTACAATATACTCAAAATTCCTCCAAGTAGACACGACATTTAAAGCCGCATATAAAATCCAAATGTATAGTTGGACTGCTACAGGCTGCAGTGGAAGGGAAAAATAGCTAAGAGGTTTGATATGAAACAAAAACCATTTCAAAATGAAATCTGAAAGTGTAGGATGTCATATGTTAAATGACAAATAATCTTGCCTCTAGCAAATGCGAAACCGTGTCAAATGACCTTATAATTTAAAACCCATCAAAACAAATGTTAGCCATGATCACCATATAATCTAGGCTCCATAAGCCCAACACAACTTGTGATCCTCAAACAATTTGCATGTTTGATGATGACTTCGGGCATCTTCACTAGCTAGATGGTGATGTCTGTCGATGGGCTATTAAAACATTAGCAGACAACAAACTATGAATTGATGTGTATATCCTCTTTGACGTCCTCATTCATCCCATCGCCCACACAAACTATCCACTGCTCCACTATTTGAAGGTTGTCATCGCTAAGAAAATCAAACTCAATACTCACAACCATCCCTTTCTCAATAACTTCAAGTAGTTTAAGATCAGGGAGTAGCCTTTTCTTCGCCGTTCCATTAAAGAAATCTAGGGCCCCCTCCGAATTTTCTCTCAGCTTCATTTCTTTTCTATCAAAAGAAAATACACCAGCTTGCACGGAGCTCGATTGTTCGTCTTTAATTTCCTGTTTCTGATCTACTTCTTGGCGTGTCTTCAATCTCTTTGAAACTCTGTAACTGCTATTGCTTTCCTGCTCTGATTTATCTTCTGATTCTGCCGATTCGTATGCCTCGTGTTATTTGATGGGTGTTGCTTCTTGGCATTCATTGCTGGAATTGATTTCATGTTCCAAGCGCGTTTGCCTCAGCCTCGCCTGTGTAAGCAGCCACTCGACTTCTTTCCGCCCGTTCTCAAGTTCTGTTCGGATCTCCTTTCAATCACGGTTGTAACCAATATCATTGTTACCGCTCTCCCATGTATATCTCCAAGGATTTCCATCCGCGGGTCGACCTTCATTCATTTGTGACATCGAATTTCATTCATTCGTTCGCTGATCTTCTATCACTGTTACCGCTCTCCCATGTATATCTCCAAGGATGTCCATCCACGGGTCGACCTTTATTCATTCGTGACATCGAATTTCATTCATTCGTTCACCGATCTTCTTCTTCGAATTGAGATTTAAATAACATTTGTTCTGACAAAAGAGGATAGACAGAGAGGCATATGAAAGAAGCCATCAATGCAAAAGAAGCAACCAATGCAAAAGATAATGTTGAAGGAGCGTATCCCAGGCCATCCCTCGTGTATTTCAAAAAAGATTTGATCCGTTCATGCAATAGCGCCCATAAAAGGATACAAGCCCAAATGAAAAGAAGCCTCAGGTCAGGATGACCAGCATGCCAGCGCAAACGTTTCAAACCAGGTCTACAAATGTTCCCATGTTAGATAAATGTCAGACAGAGAGCGCAGGTCTAATTTCAAGGGTCAGGACTGTAAAAGACAGAGGGCGCAGGTAAAGAATGGCACAAATAGCGCTGAGTGAAGGAGCGTTTCTCTGCACATCAATGAAATAGGAGCAGATATGGACCAGAAGTTGTTATGATTTCAGTTTAAAAATAGCCAGGAACAACAAGGTGGCTCTCTAGCTTTCGTTGATGAAGCCGAGTGAGAGGATGGCATTTTGGAGCGTATGACCAGTCTAGAGAGAGTAGCGTTGTTATACTATACAATGCCAACGGTGGTTTAGTCACACTATTTACACAGTCTGACACACAAGTCAGATATTAAATCACCACTCAGTACAACACAACTAATAAAATGTAGTTTTCCACTAAAACAACGAAGACGACCCTAGAAAAATATCCAACAATAAATTTTCAAATTGCAAGAAATTATGCATCGCAGGACAGATTCTTGTCAAGAGACAGACTGCAGAGAAGATAGAAGAAAGGAGTTGCAAGGGCAGGAATACTAAAACAGGACCAGATCATAAATACCATAAAACAAATGGTTCAAAGAAATTATGCAGGGCAGGAGTACGCCCGCTCTGATACCATGTTAAACAGACATGGTGAACGAGAGAGAATATGAAAGATAAATCTTTCATTACATTTTTATTAACAATAGATGTACATTTATAGTACAATATGGTGATCATTGGGATTCACATCCCAAGGTCTCTTGGACTACTTAGTCTGTTCGGCTTCCACACTAACCCATTTAGGATTAGGTGTCCAACAGAATGTTCATATTCCACTAATCAATTTTTTCGTCCTGCAACAACAATGAGGATCTTCACTATTTTTTCTCCAAGACAACAAGTCTTGATGAAGAAGATAGGTGAAGTGCCTTGATTGGGGCTTGAAGGGCACTAATTGAAAACTTTCCATTTTAGATTGAGTTTATTGGTGTTTTTGAGTTCTAGCCTCTCTATATTAACTAGGGAAGTAAAATTTTGGAGTCCAAAAGTTCGTAGTTGGGAGGTGTGATCAAGTGATCAAATTTTATCGCAAAAATGAAAGTGCTTAAATAAATAAAAATAATTTCATTACTTTCTCAATATTTTAGATTTGTTGTTACTCTTTTTATTCATTCCTTTGGCCTGATCATATTTTTTTGTTCTTTTTTTCTAAATATGAACAAAGCTTGAGAGTTTGAAACATCGATACTAAAACTATTTATGTGATGGATTTAGAACAATTTCACATATTACAGAGTTGTTGCACCATACCCTTACATTTAATACATCCGCTTATCCATGTGAACAACAACCAAATATGTCATATTTCTCTATGATCTAGATATCCAATCAACTATAGAGATAAATATTTGACATATTTTGTTTTAAAGATCAAGATAAAGCATGTTCTACCATTAAATCATATAAATGATTTATTATCACCATCTCATTTTTTTTTCTTTTCATACAATGTGATCCATGGTTGCATTGACTTTACATTGTAGCTAATGGAATTGTTGATGGCATCATTTACACTTATATTTAATTTTTGGAAGTCCTCAATGTGCTCCACCATTGGCCCCTTTTGTTTGAGATTTATCAATTGGCTAAAGAAGGTGTTTCTCTTTGTATCCTCATAATGTGTTATCATTTCCTTCATAAATATTGACCAAGTGACAATTTGTTTCCGAGAGAAAATCCATTGATACCGTACAAACTGATTGGGTTTTAAGTATAAAGTTGCAATGTGTACCTTTTGTGTTTTTTGTACATTATGGAGGTCAAAATATTGCTCTATATGTAGTATCAATGTTATAGGACCATTTCCATAAAACTTTGTCATATTGGTTTTTGGAATATGATGGGTTTTTAATACAACGTTAGGGTATGAAATCATGATCCACATTTCTTTTCTTCTCATCATGAGTTCGCTCTACTACCTTTTCACCATTAGGAAGCATTGCTTGTAGAAACTTTGTGAAACATTCCTTCAAACCTTCCATGTATTTCTTCAAATCATCCACGTTGTTTTTTGGTTTTTCTTCTATGTCATCGATCTTAGCTTCCATCTTAAATTCTTTTACTTTTTCAAAGAGAAAAATGTGTTGCACATGGCCTCATAATAATTATATATTACATTGCATTTCATCATCTTCAGCATGTGTCAAAGTAGAGCTTTCAGTTTTATTACTTGGTGTTTCCATTTTTTTTGTTTAGGGCATCAATTAATAAGGATATATGTAATAATTTTAAGGATATATGTCACACTTATAGTTTCACCCTTTGAGAAATAAGTGCTAAATGAGCACAAGTCAAAGTTTTGTATAAATATGAAGGAAACAAAGTGTAATAAGTAGCACACATATATCTAGTAAATCTATAAAGAAATCATCATAGTCAATACACCAATACTTGTAAATTGACAGAAACTGTTGACAAGATCTACAAACGACACTAAAAACGTACAACTAGGGAGGTGTCAAGTTGATCCAGTGTGTCTTATCAGTCCAGAACGCATCCTCTTTTAAAATATAAATCACATAGAAGCAACTACCATAAAATACACCAAAAATGAGAAGAATAACTTGATATTAGAATTATCCTATTAGTATAGCTTGCACCATCTTTTAAAATATTAAATAACAAAAAACAAACTATCATGAAATACTCCAAAAATGAGAAGATCAATCAGTCTTTAACTTCAACAACCATATGCTCAAGGTCCAAACCATAATTATGAGATTAGAATAATATCCTCTCTTCCAACATAGGTGCTTTTATACATATTACATTACAAATTTAGGTTGTAACTACCCATTTTCTTCAAATATGTGCATGATTAAAAAAATTGGAAATTTGTTCGTTTTTAACAAATTTGCCTCACAAAATCTATTACAACTCTGAGATGATGATGAATTTTGGAAAAAATCCCATGCCTTAATCAATTTTCTCTACTGGGAGAAACACCATGTCCCATAATTTTTATATTTGCTCTCATATGCACGAAAGTTTAGGATGAAGTTGGTTGTTTGAAAACTCCTACAAATTTGGGGTTGAACCATTAATTTTTTTTCCATAAATAAACACATCGAACATGCTAGCCCTTTGATTCAAATGGAAGCATAAAAACATGACTACAGATAAAACACATCTTTGGTTTTCTGCAAAAAGTGTGTGAATATATCGATCCCCAAATAAGTGTTGGAACTTCTCATTCATATAAAAGTACACATTAAACCTAATCCTTTATGTTTATGTCAAAATAAAAAGGAAGTGCATGGTATAAGAGTTAAAATTCGTGAAAAAAGGGGGTAAAACAATGTATCATGGGTGGAAAACATGTATTAATATAACAATTATAGGACATGAAAAAGATATTTATGTCATAAGTTAGATTTGAATTCAAGTGGGGAGGTTAATAATTGTCCTACAACGACTCAAGCGAGAACAATTTGAACCTTTTTTTTGCATGATATATTTCTCAAGCTGGCCTAGATTTTTATTTTTATTTTCACATCATATGTTTTTTTAAGAAACCAACTAGGTATTTATACACTAGTAAAGAAAAATAATACTTTCTATCATAATGTGTTTCCCAAGGAATTCCACTAGGTATAAAAGTAAATGTCGTGTCAAGAATGAATAATGATCTCATTAAGACAACAAGCATGTTAGAAAATAGGCTTTGAATTTGTGTAGCAGAGTGTAACACCCTTCCTCACAACCATTGTAGCTACACCCGCTTAATGTCTATATTATCATCATCATCATCATCATCATCACCAACAACAACAATAAAAGATATATAATTCGTTTATTATTTTCTTAAAATAATTTATTTTAACGTTGGTAAGATGTCAATTCTATCAATAGATATTTAGGCATTTACATATGACATAGAGGTTGTTTAAATTCCTAGAGGGGAATGTGGAAGTCAAGTTGTATTTGGTTTATCAATGCAAGGTGATGATTTTTGGTTTTGTATTTTAATTTTTAAACTTCAAAATGTTTTGATTAAGGGACATGGATACCAACGGACTAAGGAAGGTAAATTACTTGGGAAGTTCAACTTAATTATTGTATGAAGACAGGATTGTTTTTGGGAAAACCATTGAAGGTTGGTTGTTGAGATTTAAATGAACCAGTGTAGTGTTATTAATGGGGTTGATAATGTGATTTATTGATCTGAAATTCAGAAATTAGATCATCCTCTCTCCTTTTCAAAAATGATTTAAATTATGCTTCACATCGTTACGAATGACTTCATCAGAAATGAAATTATTTGTAAGGAACTTTAAACAAAATATACGCAAATCAACAAGATAGAGAAAGCAAATGTTGATGACAGGGTTCACCCCTACTCGGCTACATCTCTAGGTGCTACGGAAAAAGGCTAGACTGCTTCTATTTCAGTGAAAAGGAGGTATGTTACATTTGCTGCGACAGTTGCAGCTATTTCCCCAGAATGGAAATTCTCTAATGCAAAGAGCTCTCCCAACTTCACATGGAAATTCAACCAATGAATTTTTCAATTGTAGTAAAAAAAACAAGTCTTAGAATGTAGACTTGGGCCTCTACTGAAATCAAGCAAGCATCAAGAGAGACAAAAATACAATCAAACCTCCCTCGACTTGGCACAAGAGTCAACTTGTTTATGTACTGAAATCTATAATTTTGGTTTCTTTATTAACCAAAAGAACCCTACTAGTGTCTTTGGATCACCTTGAAACCTCTATCTAGGCTTTTGAATCACTCCATTCGGTTTTCGTATAACTTTAGAAATTCCAAAACTGACTGGATCGTGATTTAAATCTTCTTGATGCCCTGATCTGGTGCAATGGTTCTCTACCTTCTACAATTAAATCTGAACTTCAACTCTTGATATTGAAATGAGTCCTTTGCACTCCTATAATCCCTCAAAACCCTAAATTTAGAGTGTTTATTTTAACAAATTTCATTTCTAGCCAATGAATCATCTCAATGTATTTATGTGCTTATTAATATAGTATAAGAATAGTATATTAATAGTTTGCACTTAAATCAATTTTCGTAGACATTAGAGAAGGTTCTAAAAGTGTAAACCTTTGAACCCGTTGTACATGTGGCTGATGATCCCTGAAGTGGACATATGGAATTTTATCCCCAGCACTTCCGGAAGACCAAATGGTCTTACCACATATATTTTGTTACTCACTACATGTGGCATGTATGAAACAATTTAACCAAAATACATATCAATTTAAACCAACTAAAACTAATGGCGCAAGCATGTGTTCTAGTGTTTGCTAAATATTTGTCAATGAATTTGTTGCAACCCTATCACCTTCTCTCGTGTCACTCAAAAAATCATTGTTGAATGATTAAGCACATACAGTCAAGTGTATATCATCTGCTTCTGAAAAACCACTTCATTACATGAACATTCTAGTTCCTCCTTGATATCTTATGCAGTGGTTAAAAGAGGGCCATGGATCAAGGGGGTGTAAGGATCAAAGAATGCAATGTTTCAAATTTGATACAGTGTCACCATTACATCCACTTGAACAATCAAATATTTCCTAAGTGTAGAGCCCACGTAGTGATCCGGTGCCCACTCTGCCAAATGGCCTTCTGTAGAGGGGTAATGTTAAGGCTTGAGCATTGACAATGGTCGGGATAGCCCCTTCTTAAATGTCCAAGGCTCTTTTTGTGATTCCTGCTTATTGCCACGACCATTGTTGTTGCTACTACAGTTAGCCATGGGAAGACTGAATCGATCATTAATTGATTCCTCAGTAGTAAATGAAGAAAGCCTGACCTTTAGCATCTAGCATGTAGACCTATACCATGCCACCTCCATCTTTACTAGATCGTTGGCTTCATGATGACTAGGTGATAAGTGTAGTTCCGCACCATCTAGTATTTCCTTCCACTAAGTCTCAGTGGTCAATCCCATCTGTTGACTTTGCTAGATTGTTGACTTAACCACCTCCAAGGTATAACCCTAACTCCACTGAATGGAAGCTGAATGGATTCCATTGTAACTTGAGATGGATGCAACCTTTTACGTAGCTTGACATTAACGTAACAATTCCCACTGTTTTACAACAAAATTTTGTTTTTGTATTTAGTTTGTAAACTATAACATATAGTTTGTAAACTTTAACAATGCATTATGTTGAAAAGGTAATACAACATTAATTTTTTTTTTCAACCAAGGTTTTACATATGTGCCTACCTTTCCATCTATGTGTAACATGGTTTTCTAGCAAAACTTTGTTGCATGACATACTTAAAAATCATGTCCCCATGATATGAATTATAAACTGAAATATACGTTTCAATATGCAAATGTACAGTTGAGATAGGATTCGACTTGATGACACATGTCAAGCGATGGAAATACCACGTCAAGTGATGGAAACACCATATGACTAGCCAAGCATCTTTTGCGTCGGTGCTTCATAAAATTTGAAGGATGATTTCTCCATCATTTGGAGTCCAAATGAGAAACCATCAGAAGTGCCAAATTCAAAATGATGGACACTTCAACTTTATTTTGTCTTTGGAATGATATGGGACTGCCCATTTTCTGCACAAGTTGAAAAAAAATTGCTACATGGGACCATCTTGGTCATTAAGAAAATTTTGACCTAACCTACAAGATCCATTTTGGATAAATTACGGGTTACAGAAGTGTTGGCATTATGTTTCTGGTATGGTTGTATGTTACAGATGTTGTACTTGATGGAAACACCCATGGCATGGCTCTCAATATGATGAGAATTAAGAAGTACGCAGGAGAAAAGTTCACGGAATTTTATGCAGAGAAA
>APFE031505783.1:42132-58056 GCA_000404065.3 Pinus taeda
TTGTCTGTCCTATGTACATGAAAATTAATTTATAAAGCTGAGCATGGGAATGCCCGCCTCAGCTAGATCATGAAAATGTTATGAAGATAATGTATTGTATTGTATCTTGTTACAGGTCACCTTCCAGTTCGAAAAACCTTGGATCCTCATGATAAAGCATTTTACTCGACATCAAAGATCTACGACCTCATGCTTTAGGGGGCAAATGTTATAGAGATATTTGGGAACTGCAACCCCAATCACATATGTCCATAAACCAAGGGCTTCTCAGTCCTTAAAAGTGTTGTTTCATACCCTAAAGGAACAAGGTCAGCTGATTACATCATCTCCCAAAAGTTCTCCATAGAAAACTACTCAAAACTGGTCAACGCTGGACCATACAGACTGTTTAATGCAGAGGGTGTGATGCATCTCACCTGCTCAGTGCAAAAAGTGTGATGCATACTAAAAATCCCTTTTGTAGGGTGTGATGGGCGAGAGTAGACAAATGGCAGAGACAATTTGCAAGGTGGATGATCATGGAATCTTCCATAAACTTCTCCTGTGACACTTGCTTCTCTGAATTCACCTAGGGATGAGTAAGAGATCATCAATCTCTAAGTGGAATAAAGAACAATCAGAGAGAGGACACTAACCAAAAAGCCCAGAAGCTAACTCACCCCCCTGCAATCATCTATATATGGATCCCTCATCCTAGAGATGCAGAGGCTGGAATCTTGTATCTTGTAAGGAAGTGTTGTTGGTTTCTATGTGGAATATCATAGTGTTGAGTGATCTAATCTTTCCATGAGGTGAAGAAGGGCTTGATGCTGGGATGATGACGCTGGGTCAGATCAATGGGTTGTAATCCTCTCTTCTAATCTTTATATCAATAAAGCTATTCAAGTTTTCCTCCACATTCTTGTATGTTTGCTAATATATGCATGTGTGTGGTCAATATGTATTTGGTCCTATATTGTTTATGATTATAGTTCTCTGCACTTTGAAGGTATTATGTTGCTTTGACTTTACAGGTACTCTTTGAAGCGGAGTGGTCAAGGGAGGAACATCAAAGATCCCTCAAATAGGAGAAGGAACAAGCAAAGAACCAAGTGAAAGATTGCGGTTGGTATTATTTGCTCCTCTCCTATCTACTTCTTGTAAAGGAAAATGAAAGTAACTTTAATCTGTTTGTTTCTAAGATAGCTACACATCTTAGTGGCACTAGTAGCTCTGCATAGACACTAGATTTCTCGATAACACCAATTACAAGGACAAACATGATGCTCTTTACCCTTTCGAGGAAAAAGGAGGAAACATAACTTGCTACTAATAACAAAGACATAACTCAACCATTCGAGGTTATTCAGAGACCTCAATTTGTAGTCTCGGAATACACGAAGGGAGAATGCTCAAAGGTGTCATATTCTCCCAACACATTATTGAAATCATCAAGGAAAGAAAATGATGGGAACACATCCCCATCATCCCATGGCAGTTTCCACTATAGGGAAAGAGCTGAGGTTTCCATCATTTGTCAAAGGAAGACAATAGTGTTTAGCCTTATGTTTGTAAATCATGTATTGCAGTGATGATGCGTTTTCCATCACTTTTTGGAGAAACAATGATATGTTGGCCTTATTTTCATAGCTGGGGTTTGGCGTCCATCTTGATGTGAACTTGACCACTGAGTATGTGTTCTAAAATTGCGACAAGTGTGGGACGCTTGGGTCATTAGTTGGTTAGTTAAGATAAGCATGTAATTTGCAAAAACAATGTGCTATAGATTGTAGGTGTCAGCTCATCTCTTAAAGCTACGAAGACGGAAGGTCAGGGAGATGGAAGCGACACCTTTCAAGATGCTTGCGATAAAAATAAGGTATAGAGAAGTTGGAGATTATTTTTCGTGCTTTTGGAGCATCAAAAGCTCCTTAGTAGGGAGGACTGATCTAGGTGGCTTTATGGAGACACATAGGAAAAAGAGTGCTTATGAACGCTCGAAAATGAAAATGGTCAGAATGATTTCAGTGTGAATGAATCATCAATCTGAGCTCCTATGGGGAAGAACAGGCCAGTCAACGTTCTGGTCAAAGTTGGGTTGTTGCTAGGTCTAAGTGTCCTACAATTTGACTAACCTCGAGGCATGAAATTTAGCTCCCGAAGTAGGAAAAATAGGTGCCTCTTTAATTTTTCTAATAACTCTTATGTTAGACAAATTTAAACAAATTGTACTATTATTAAATAAAAAATACATATATTCATATGAGGTGGCGGGCCACCACACCCACCACCGCCACCACCCCCAACACCCCCAAAATATATTATATAACAAAATTTTATTAAAAATATGATGGGCCTTGATACCTGGTGACCTAACCACACTAATAAACCACAGAAACTATGTTTAAATGTGGGCCAATGACCATGATCTCGCTAGACCCTCCAATGACCATCATACAATGTTCGTATTAATGTGGTGGGCAGGCCACCTCTGGTGGACACGACCCACACCACTATCCGAAAATTTATGCACGGTTAATAGGTGGTCGGCGGGTACATAGCCCGTGCCAGCCACATGGGCTAGCCCACCACCATGCGGTGGCCTCATGGGATACCGAATAAAACAACACACCTCCCTTTAATGCACACCACTCCACCTTTAATACCACACAAAACCGATGACAAGAAATGGGGCACGGGACACCAAACTAGTGGACCCATCACCAAATAATAAAATCTAAAAAAAAATATTTTACATGTTAATTTGGGAGGGGTGGGATTTGATCCCCTGACCCCTCCTCAACCATTTTCTAAAGTCTACTATTGTGCCAACCAACCCCACATTGGTCAATCCACCCAAGATTTACATATAAACTCATTTTTGTTAGTGCACCGAAGAGGGGATGGAGGAACCAGGAGTAGACACATATTTCGAGATAGAGGAGGCAGAATATTCTTTGATGCCCAAAGATTCTCAAGGTAAAAATTACTTTTGTCAGAACATAGTCAAGTTTATATTCATTTTTCATGGTTTTTGGCAGGGATCACAACGACGAGGTCAGATTCAGCTTTTCGGTTGCAGATTTCCAGTCCACCCATGGAGCAAATTCTTTGAGGAATCTAGGGGGAGTCTAAAAGATTCCTTGAGCCCCAGATTCTCAATCTCCCAAAATTCAGAAATTTGACAATTGATTTTGCATTATTTTATGCCACAACTTTGATGGTGCATTCAATTTTTTCATTTTCTCATTCTATTCTTCAGCCACTTTTATAAGTGGAATGCAGGTGTCAACGTTCATGTGTGAACAACCATTTCCATGTGATTGATGTTGTGAGATCGATGACATGAACAACTTCAGCAGTTTAACATCCGCTTCTTCAGATGGCCCTTGGTTGTGAGGTATATGTAGTGTGTCCATGTACTTATTTTTCCATGCATTGTGATACATAGATCCTTGTTTCATGTAGATGAGGGATCTTATTTATTACTTGTTTTCATGGTTGCTATTTGGTGTGAAGAGGAATCGTCTATCTGATGTACTTGTTGTCATGATTCGTCTTGTTATGTTTTGAAATCCCTTTGTTGTATGTTGATGGGATACTCATATTATTGTCACGTATGTTTACATTGAGATCAATTTTATGTCATGTTGGTAGGATGCTCATCATGCATGAGTTTGTGTCATATTGATAGGAGTATTTTGACTAAGAGTTGTTGCCGTGGAACATCTCCTGGTGCCACTCCTGCATGACGACATTTTCCTTGAATGATAGCGACATCATCTCTATGTACATCATCACTATTGACATCAGTTAGTGTAGTGGCCTATACCATATTGACACCAGGGCCCGAAGATGTAGTCCCTCCTGGGCGAACTTCATTATCAACAACTTATGTTTTTATGTCGCTAATGATTGACATGTTTCTCTTCTTTATAGCATGCACATGTATTCATTTATGTTCTTTTAAAAATGCACTCTAACACACCATGAAAGTAAAAGGTCTTGGAAGGGTCCTTTGTCACACCTGGACCTAGATCACTTAAATGACTCCTTATAACAATAAGTTCTTTGTCAAATAATCATTTCTCATCTCCTATGGGTATTTTCAAATATTAAACTAGGGAATGAAAATATTTGGGCAAAATCACGGTTTTGGAAAAAATGGAATAATTTTAGAAAACTCTCTTCATTATATTTGATTGAACAGGAAATCTACTTACATAATAGAGTAGCAAACGCTTACTCCACGAGAAAATTAAATGGGATGATAGATCAAGTATCTATGTGTGAACTTTGAATTATGGCAACTTCGTTTGGCAAAAAACTAGCTAGGAAAAAGAGTCAACAATTTGACATTCTCTTAGAAAAACTTGCCAACTAAAGTGGAAAATCTCTAGAAGACAGTAGCGGAAATGGGCCAATATAGTTTCTCTATGAATCAGTGACCAGTAAATTCAGCCTATGAGTATGGTTAGTGGTAATTGTGATGCAAAGCTTTTCAATATTCACAAATCATGCAAATTTGCAATCCCTGTGGATCATTTATATATTTATTGCTTGGTGCAGTAAATTATCTTAGAAATGCCCATAATACCCAATTTCTTGAAGAAAGCCCTTCGATATATTGGGACGTTTTTTTACTCTTGTATTTTTTTTGTGTTGTATAATGACATTTTCCATCATATTCTTCACCCTCTTTTCCAAAATGTCAATACAAGGATTGACATAGAGCTATTTATTGCTATCCTCAAACAAGTCGTGAGATGCACTAGGAACCTCGAGTAGCCAAATTATCATCCCCTACTCCCCAAAAAAAATAAATAAAATCAAGAGAAGTTTTTCTTTCGATCTCAAGCTGGGAACAAACCTTAAAACTAACTGTCCATTATGTGCTACTTATGATTTATGGTTTTCATCCATGTATTTTATCTATTTCACCACCTATGGTTCTTCCATCTGAAAGTGGGCCCTTTACCATAAAATCATCCTCACATCTTTACATTCGCTCAATCCCATAATCTTTCACAACCTAGTTTTTTTTGGTTAAAATGTTATAAAATAGTTATCACCAAAAGAATTGGTGAATAGACTATTGAGCTAATCAACCATAAAGCTTCACTTGAAACTTAATATAAGAGTTAGTGGAAATAATCCTTACCTACTTGAATATTTCATTTATCTCTATTTTGAAAGGGAAAATTGAGGGCTCGAGAGTTGGTTGTTAGAGAGCTTAATGAATTCTTGAGAGTTGACATATTTAATCTCACCAAATAAAGAATGATAAGTAAAAGGAAATTGTGCAAAACTGTGTACCATAACCACACCTAAAAGTGAGATAATAACCCGCTATTTCTATGCGTATAGGCATATAGTATAGGTTCTTCAGACAATTGTCATTGTTGTAATCCATTTTTTCTTTTCATTGATGTCTTGAGTGGTATTGAACTAGTGAAAAATGTTGATGCAGCGTGGAAGCAGAACTCAAGAAAACCCCAAAATCACATAGCGGATCACTTTTAAACTATAACCTAACTATTTTCCTTTTTCCCGAAATACACTAAAAACCAAGCCGAAACACTGAACTTTTACCTTTTGATATTGGCATGCTTATTCTACACCAAAAGGCAATCCGTCGACCCTCGGTGACAGTTGATCTAGATTTGTTAGATCCAATGGTCGTCGAAGATTTCAGGTGGGACAATAAACGGGCAGTTAACTACACGATAAAGAGGTTTTCTTCTCCACCTCCTTTGCTACGTGTCGAAGGGTGGATGGGATCAGGTGCCTACCCTTCAAAACAACTTACAACGTTTAGCACTCTCGAAATACCATCCACTGTAGTGAGGCCACTTGGCAATCCAATAGTCACAGTTGATCGTGATCCAATGGTTACGATTGAATCACATGATCACAATCACAATTTCCTCTTGGCCAGACTCCTTATGCTTCAATGTGGTGATGTGATAACGCTTTGCGGACACGATATACTATCACCACTTCTCTATAACATTTCGGATCTGATTGTATCACAATGTCAAAATTCGGCTGTTCGACAAACCGGTTCCTCTCCACTGCAGCGATGTGATTTGGGGCTGATGGACACAAGAACATTAAAAACCTTTTTCCATCATTTTTAAAGTCCAAAATCCAAATTTTAATGTGTTTTTTGTGTACTCTTAATGTAATTTGGGTTCTCTACTTGCGGGACCAAAATGATATAATAAACTCGCCAATTATTCTTTTATCTCAGTGTTATCTATTATAAAGCGTAGAAAAACAGAGTGAGCATCAATATCATCTGAATACAGAGAAAATAAGTATTCGATAATATCCATGGGTTGTATATATAATCATGCAAAAAACACCAATTTATTCATAAATAAAGAGTTACAGAGTCTCGGCCTTAGGCCTGATTACACAAATAGAGACCTTTGTCTCAAAATACAGTCCACACACTATTATTCTCTCACTCCCCTAATTCCACTCCTCAATCCTCTCTTTTATAAATAGGATATCACTCTAACTGTGTATAAAAAATCAACCCCTATCTTTAATAAATATAATAGAAAATCTTCTAATTCCTAGCTCTATCTCACACATATGCCAACAACTCATCTTTGAGCCGAAAATAAGACAATTTCTAACTTATTACAATAATGAAATACAACTCATTTCTTGAGAGATCAAACCCTTTCCATAAAACTGGCTTTTGACCAATCAGGTTAATGAAATCCAACTTGTTCAGCCACAACATGTGGACAAAATCTCACATTGCTAGCTAAGTCTAGATGCTCCTCCATCAGACTCCTAGGGAAGAAAACAATTGTCCGTCAAACTTCCAAGACCTATTGCATACTTCTACAATTCTACTCTTGTCAACGAGTTAGCATGCTGCACTGGTTGTACTTTCCATTTGACTAGATACTGAAAATAAGTTTGTCCTCTGGTTCTTTTGGATACACTTTTCTCCAAAATAGCTTCCACTTCTTTCTTAGTTGTCTTTGGCATTTGTTCTTCCGAGTTCACAGTTTGAAATTCATCTCTTGTAGTTTCATCTTATAGCTTTGTCTCTGCCTCTTTGTATGGATACAAATCCGCAACATTGAAAATGGGTGATATTCCAATCCCTTCTGGAAACTCAATTTCATATGCATTAGCAGAAAAATTCCTTAAAATTTTACATGGTCCTATCTTTTCCATTTTTAGTTTATTGTAGGTTTTAATAGGAAATCTTTATTTTCTCAAACACACCATAACTAAATCTCCCACTTGGAATTATTTCTCTTTACTTTTCATATCTAACCTCTATTTGTATTTTCCTTTGACATATTCCTATATTCTATGAATCCGTTCAGCAAACTCTTCAGCTTTTTCACTTCTAGTTTCCTGCTTTCCCAAATTTCTAAGTTCATACACACCTCTTGGATTTATTCAAAAAACAATCTGAAATGGACTCATTCCAGTACTCCGGTTTGGAGTATCATTATAAGAAAACTTAGCGTGAGCTAGTTCTAAATCCCACGTCTTAGGATTTTGGTACACTAAACTCTTCAATATATTCCCCAAGCCCTTGTTTACTACTTTGGTTTGTCCATCTGTTTGAGGATGGTATGCTGAACAAAAACTCAGGTTAGCTACAAGTTTCTTCCAAAGATTTCTCCAGAAATGCCCTACAAACTTTGTATCTCTATCAGAAATAATACTTATAAGCAATCCATGTAATCTTACAATTTCTGGAAAAAATAGATTATCTATATGTGTTGCATCACTAGTATTCTTAAAAGAAATAAAATGTGCCATATTATAAAATCTATCTACTACAACATAAATGGAATCATTCCCTTTATGGGTTTTTGGTAATCCCAAAACAAAATCCATGCTAACTACATCCCACGGTCGGTATGCTATTGGCAATGGCTGATACAATCTGCATTCTGACTGCTTCCTTTTGCATGCTGACATAGCTTGCACTTCTCAACAATTTTCTTAACATCATTCTACATTTTTTGCTAATAATAAAAAGCATTCACCTGAGCAAAGGTTTTATCTTGTCCAAAGTGACCACATAATCCTTCACTATGTTTCTCCTTTATTATGTTTTCCCTCATGGAACATTTGGGAATACACAACTTGTTTCTTTTAAACAGTAGGCCTCCTTGAATGAGATAGACCAACTACTAACTTCTGTTATGACTCATTGGATTTTGAACTATTGTATAGATATCTTTGAAATCTGCATCATCCTTGTACATTTCAACCATCTCCTCCAAATACCATAACAACCACTTTGAATTCTTGCCCAATAAAACTTACCCTGCTCAATGCATCTACTAGTTTATTTGACTTACCGCTCTTGTGCTTTATTACAAAATTATAGCTTTGTAGAAATTCTATCCACTTGGCATGTTTTGATTCAACTTCAGCTAGTTATTGATGAACACTAAGGAATAATTGTTTGTATGGATTCTTTTGGCAACAAACAATGTCTCTATTTTTTCAAGGCCTGCACAATAGGATAAAACTCTTTATCATAAGAAGAATATTTCTTCTTTGCATCATTCAATTTCTCACTGAAGTATGATATCGGTCTTTACTGCTAACTCGGAACTGCTCCAATTGTGATTCCAATAGCATCGGTTTCTACTTGAAAGACTTTCTCAAAATTAGGAAAAGCTAAAATTGGTTCCTCTATGATTTTCTTCTTTAGCAAATTAAAATTTCTATCTGTTGCTTCTGTCCACTTCAATGGATCATTGATCTCCTTGATTGTTTCAATAATGGGTGCACAAATCTGACTAAATCTTTTGATATAATTTCTGTAAAAACTTGTAAGACCATGGAAGTTATTTACCTCAGATATATTTTTGGGAGTAGGCGAGTTCAAAATTGCTTTGACTTTCTCGGGTCCATATTCAAGGCTTCTTTAAAATCTAAAAATCCCAAGTGAACTAGTTCTTCCTTCATGAAACTACATTTATTCAGATTTATCAGTAGTTTCTCCTTCTGCAGAGTTCTTGGGACCAACTTAAGATGCTCTAGATGTTCTTCATTACTTTTACTAAAATCTAGAATATCATCAATATAAACAATAACAAACTTTCCCACATACTGCTTCAAGACTCCATTCATTAATCTCATGAATATGCTAGGTGCATTAGTGAGTCCAAAAGGCATCACTAACAACTCATACAACCCACTGTTTGTTTTAAATGTAGTCTTCCACTCATCACCTTCTTGAATTCTTATTTGATGATATCCACTCTTCAAATCTATTTTAGTAAAGTATTTTGATCCACTCAAACAGTCCATTAAATCATCCATGTGTGGCAAAGGAAATATGTACCTCATAGTGATCTTGTTGATGGCTCTGGAATCTGTGAAGATATGCCATTCTCCTCCTTTCTTTGGACTAAGTATTGTTGGTACAGCATATGGACTAACACTTTCTATGATTAGCCCCTTATCTGTTAGCTCCTGCACTTGTCTTCCAACTTTTGCGTTTTGTTGAGGAGTTAATTTGTATGGTGCTTTATTTGGAAAACTTGCTCCTTCTATTAGGTCAATATGATGACTAATAATCATGATAGGTGGCAATGCATTCAGAAACTCATCCACAATAATATCAACAAAATCATATAACAACATTTTAACTTCTTTAGGCAAATCATCCAAGTTTGTGGAAGTCAAAATTACCTTTGGTCTTCCTACAATATCAAAATGTAACTCCTCGTTCTTCACTACTTCTTGCAGCAACTCCTTTCCACTTATCAACATAATACTACTTCCAGGTGTTCCTTTATCAACATCATCCTTCAATGGTAGAAATGTGTGTTTAGTTCCTTCATTCTCCAAAGTATAAGTATTTCTCCTTCCATCATGAATAGCTTTTTGATCAAATTGCCATGGTCTTCCTAGCAATACATGGCATACATCCATGGGCATTACATCACATAATATCACATCTTTATACATACCAAGTTGTATCTCCACCTTGCATTTCTCAGTGACAATAATCTAATGTCCCTTCTGTAACCATGATACATTGTAAGGAGTATGGTGCATGGTCCTTTCTAGTCCGAGCTTTTCCACCATCTTTGTAGAAATAAGATTTTCAGTGCTTCCACTCTCAATTATTACTTTACAACACTTACCTTTGGATTTACAGGTAGTTCTAAACAAATTATTCCTCTGTGCTGGTTCTCCAATCTCCAGCTCTGCCCTAAGCAAAGTCCTTCTCAACAACAGAGATTCATCTACTTCAGGGGGTTCTTCGTTTTCCACAAGTTGAGGTGGTTCTGGCTTTGCCCCAGCCACATTCACATTCCTGTGACTTGTTGGTTTATTATGGGGATAGTCCCATGACATATGTCCCCATTCTCCACATGTATAACACTAAACATCTCTCCCTCACCCTCTTCCTCTGGGGACAAATCTTCCTCTGTTAACTTCTCCCCATATGGTGGTCTGCTACTTGAGCTTCTTGCTTCATGTTGATGATGTTGTCCCCTTGGTCTGGTAGTTCCTCTACCTCTTATTGAGCTTTTTCCTTGTTGGGCAATTTATTGTGCTTAAATTGCTGCATTAAATTATCAACCAGGGAAACTCGTAAGCTTTTGATGATGCCAGCACTATATGTGCAGGAGTAGGCAACTAATTCTATGTCTAATTAAATTATTTAGGGTTCAATATAATATGCAAGGGAAGAGTCTCCTAACTAAGGAGATCCTGGTTTTCCTTCCCTACAGTATCATAGAGAAACTATAAAACTAGAAACTTTAAATGCAAACAAGGGAATGAACTTTAGTTGTTGTTCAGATTCAAAGAGAGAAAGACTAACTTAGTCTCTTGATTGTCCTCTCCTGTACTAATCCAGACTAAACTAAAATTCATCCATAAGCGTAAACTAAATGAAATAACTTGAAACATACAAGCAAGAAGATGAATTCCAATTACAAATCAAATAGAGAGAGAGAGAGCCTAACTTAGACTCTTGGTTGTCCTCTCATATGTTGATAAGACTCTAATTGAAAATTCATTCATCAAACCAATCCTCAAACATCAAACATCTAAGCAATTAGAATTTAGAATAAGATCTAATATGAAACAACATGTTCCTTTGCTCCTTCTAGAGTGAGCTCAATTCTCCTAAGAACAAAGTGACAAGCCATTCCATATACTACATTAAGATAACTTATATCTAAAACTACATAATGGAAAACTATTTCTAAAACTACATAATGAAAATATATGTCAAATGAAGCTTTATTCCATCATAAATTGGATACAATGCTCTAAGAGTCCTCCCTTTGGAATGGAGGAGGTACTCCTATTTATACAAAAACTATGATAACAACCTCATAAATGTAAACCCACTATTCTCTCCTTTGACCCACATATTTCTCAACCAATGGTGACACATAACCCTATCCTCCATGATCTCCTCCATGAGGTCCATGATCTTCTCCATGAGGTTCATGATCTTCTCAAATTCGAATTTGAGCATAAAGTGCCACATAAGGATGCCTTGGAAGCTTCCTTTGTACCTACACATGTCAACAAACTCATTCTAATTGTTAGGTATAAGTATAAGCATATTATTTTCTAAGTTTTAGCCATAAATTCACTTAAAAATGTTAAGAATTAATAAACATTGGAAAAGCATAGTTATGACCAAATAATGAGGTAAACATAATGATATGGAGGTGGAATGGAGGTGACATGAAGGTAAAATGTGAAGATATAAGTGAATAATGGAGTGAAAATAGGGACGATTTTGAGGCCCAACATACCCCCAAACTGAAGATATTGCATGTTCTCATGCAATCTATTACATTACTTTTTGGTACTTGAGCTTTGGCTTAAACTCTGCATGATAATAGATACTTAACTTTTGCAAGGCGTTATTTTGATGAACTACAACTTGGTTGGTTCTTGTGTTTCAACCATATTTTGTTTGTTGTATTCAATGTATGATCCTTGCATATTGATAATGTGATTTTTATTGCAGAGTATTTTTGTTGGAATGCATCGTGGTTGGTTCTTGTGTAGCAACCATGATTGTTTTGGCATCCAATTAACTTTTAAATACTTTTGACAAAGCCATTTGTATGCTCATGTAATAGTGAATATATTTGGAAGGTAAGTGGGTTTTAGAATGTGATATATGAATGTGACAAAACATGCATGTAAATGTATCCTTCCCCTTAAACGGATGGTTTGGGCAGTTATGTGAAATGGAGAAAAGAAGGGGAAAGGAAGTGAAGCTTTTCCAAAAATCATTATTCTAACTTTTCAAGGAATTTAATGGTTAAAAGTTAGAAAATATCATACCTTAACTTACGCTTCCAAAAATAGAGGAGAGTTGTGAACGTGCGGATGCAAAAACTGTTGTTCGTAGTCTTGTTTACTTGGTTGGGAAAATGGTGGATGAAATCAAGAATAGTGAATCTTTTATTGTTGCCGCATCTGTTGTTGAATCTGTTGTTGGATCATTTGTTGAATGTTCAGAATCTGCTGCTAAATGCGGCTGAAAATGTATAAGGCTTGGAAGGTATACAAAATATAAAAGTTACATTTCTTTCCTAGCCTTATTCATTGACTTGTCCTCAAGTCAATAAAAGGAAATGACAAACTAAAAAACAATGAATGGAACTTGGCTTCATCTGCTACAAAATATGGGTCTTCAAGTCTTCAACGCTCGTTGGCACAAATCTTACTATGTGATTAAATGTGTCGATGTCGAACATAGCAAGAAGTTGTTGACTTAGTGGCCATTAATGAATGCCCCTAGCCAACACAAGAGCTCCCACCATTGATTCCAATGGGATTCAGGATGCCTAACACATCTTGGTAGGTACGAATAAATGTGTCGTGGTCGAGTCACCTACAAGATCCAATGAACAAGAGATATTAATGTACTCCCATTGTTCATTGGCAAGAGTACTTGCCATTAAGGCATGCAAGCCTCTAGGTGTTTTTTCAATGATGCTTAGACTCTAGGACTTTGACTCAAGCAGGGTGTTATTGGCGGAAATGAAGGGAAATCTTAATGACAAGGAAAATGGATGGATGTAAGGAAATGCATGATGTATGAATAAGAACTCTTGCTGTGAAAAATGGATATGGAAAGGTCATGGCTTATGGTTTGACAATAGGTGGAATTGAAAATATTTTGCAAAAAGGGAGTTGCAAAGGAGTGGTTGTAGAGTTGGATTTGTCTTTAGAATCTGTCATGAATTAGTCTTTGGAAGACCAATTGTCATCACAATGTAATCTCCTTATGTTCACTTGATTATCTTGTAACCTGTAAAAAAAACTTGGTACAAATAAAACATAAGTGTGCTCTAGAAGAAATGGCCAGTTTCTTCATGATTCTTACGCAAAAATTTCATACCAAATAAAACAAGTTAAGGACAAACAAAGTGTTAAAATGGACTTAATCATGATATTAATATCAATCCATTTTTTTTAAATAACCATGAAAAGTAATACTCCCTGTTTGTGTCAGCTGACTTTTGTGCATGGCGAAAAGTTTGGCATTTGTTGTGTCCTGCAGATTAGTACATTATAAAAGCATACAACAGTATCAAATTGTCAATTTTATGCAAGTTAATGAGCAAATCCACCAAATCTTCTTTTAAATGATGCTTCCAAAAGTTCCATTATTTATTTTCAAACTTGCGTGAATTTTGTGAAAAGTGTGTTTAAAATTTTTTCTTTCATCCTGTTCTCATGATTCTCTCAATTTTCATGCCTCCAAAGTTTTCATCCTGTTCTTGTAATTCTCCTGATTCTCTCAATTTTCATAGTTTTGTTTTATGCCAGTACCCTTCACATGCCAATGTTTATTTTTTAAATCCTTCTAAACAACAATTGTTATTAATTTTTTTTTTAAACAAATAATATATTAATATAATTAATACAATCATATTAATATATTAATACAATCATAGTATATATATTAATATTAAACCAAATATTAACAAAATATGTAAATCAAAACATATCAATCATTAATAAATTATAACTAAATATATACAAAACAAATCACACATGCATTGAAAATCAAAACAAATGAATCCTTTAAAAAAATTATAACTAATAATATACAAATACAAATCAAAAGAAATCAACTCATTAAATGAAAATCTATAAATATAACCCAATATTAAATTAAAAAAAAAAAAAAAATATTACAATTAACTACACGTAAATATATTACAATAAAATGTAATAAAAATAAATGTAAATATATTAACAATTAAATCATTAAAAGAAATCCAACCAAAACGTAATGCAAAATGACATTTGGAGGGTACGCAATCTCCTATCCAACTTTATTTTCTCATTCTGTTTGTCAACGAATCAAGGGTAATGGTGCTTGGCCTGAGAAGATTTACCGAGACCGAAATACTTACCTTCTCGCAAATCCGTAGTGCGACCATCACTGAGTAATGGAACATTGAATCATTGTGCGGCGCGCTCCATTCCTCCGGATGCTTACCGGTGGTCTCTACAAAATTCTTGAGAGAATAATACTTCACTACTCTGCCACAGAGATTATCGAATCGTGCATCTGTGACGAGCAGGGGCGCCTTGTGGGATGCATTGCAGAGGGAAAAATCCATCAAATGCATGGCCTGGCAGATGTACATAATAATTGGGACGGTTTCCCCGTATGGATGGCAGAAGCACCAGGTTCTTCTGGCATAGGAATGGAGAATATTGTTGTTAACGAATGCAAGAGTGGTTTTGGAGTCCACGTTGTTTTCAAAACCCCCGGTGCGGGCTTTGTTGAGTCGGATTACCATTTCATCGGAATCGATCAGTGGTCCTTGGGTTTTCTGAAGCAGGATACCGCTGTTACTGACCACGGCGCAGCTCCGGTAGTGTTTCCCAGGTCGAATGTCCACAGTCCCCATGGTATTGTAGTGAGGATCCAAGGGGGTTTTCACGAGATCGCGGAGCTCTGCCATGACCCGCGGGTGGAATCGCTTGTTGGGCAATCAGCTCCATCGTTCAGTACAACCCAGAAACAGTGGTCCTCTGAGTGTTCCCTTCTCCATTCGCCTTACAACCCTCGCCACAAGCAAATCTCTCATCATAGATAACGTTATTCCAGAGGATTGGCAGCCAAATGCTACATACAATACCAAGGCCAACTTTCATTGAAAGCAAGCCAACGATTCAGAGGATATCTCCAATAATAATGCGACCCTTTCCTGCTCTTTAACACGCGAAAATCAATCAAGTCATTAGGCTGTGAGATAGGCCTCAGTGTACGCACAGGCTAGCATTTTAAGCTGCTTGAAACTCTAATTCCAGCAAATGGTGGAAGGACCAGGTGGTGCAACGTATGTAACCTTGCCCATAGCTCCAAGAGAAACAACAATACGGTGTTCCATCCTGCCCTTCGCTTTAAAAAGTGGAGATGCCGATAATGAAAGAACGGCCGAGTTTGGGAAGCTCTTAGTTACTTTTCTGGCGTTGTATCGCACTTTTTGTCTCAACCATCCGTGACTGCACCAGATCTGAGTGAAGGTAGACGTTGTGGAGCATAATACTACAACCATCAATACTAACAGCTTGCTTGATAGCATTTGAATGTATGCGGGGGATCAAAATCCCTAGTAGCAATTCCACTCCATTCGGCTTAGCTTAATCGCAATTGCACTACCAATATCCTCCTGAATATCAGCACCGATGAGAGCAATTTCCGCCATTATCCACAGTGTAATTCTCGGCACCGGTGGATACTGCAATTACACCGTTTGCAGGTGGAGTTTATCATGGAAAAGTTAATACACGCCTCCAGGCATCAGTATGATCACTCCAAATGGGATGTTTGCAACGCACAAGAGGATATGCTTGTCTATGAGAAAGATCATGTGATTTTTTCATTTTTTTTTTTATTTTTTTTTGGAAAAAGTATAAAAGTCAATT
>APFE031505783.1:59033-100339 GCA_000404065.3 Pinus taeda
AGTGACAAGCCATTCCATATACTACATTAAGATAACTTATATCTAAAACTACATAATGGAAAAATATTTCTAAAACTAAATAATGAAAATATATGTCAAATGAAGCTTTATTCCATCATAAATTGGATACAATGCTCTAAGATTCCTCTCCTTTGGAATGGAGGAGGTACTCCTATTTATACAAAAACTATGATAACAACCTCATAAATGTAGACCCACTATTCTCTCCTTTGACCCACATATTTCTCAACCAATGGTGACACATAACCCTATCCTCCATGATCTCCTCCATGAGGTCCATGATCTTCTCCATGAGGTTCATGATCTTCTCAAATTCGAATTTGAACGTAGAGTGCCACATAAGGATGCCTTGGAAGCTTCCTTTGTACCTACACATGTCAACAAACTCATTCTAATTGTTAGGTATAAGTATACGCATATTATTTTCTAAGTTTTAACCATAAATCCACTTTAAAATGTTAGGAATTAATAAACTTTGGAAAGGCATAGATATAACCCAATGATGAGGTAAATGTAATGATATGGAGGTGGAATGGAGGTGACATGAAGGTAATATGGAAGTAATGTGAAGGTATTGGTGAATAATTGAGTGAGAATAAGGACTATTTTGAGGCCCAACAGCAAGAGACACAAGATGTGGCAGCTAGCCAAGGACAAACCCCACAATGTCTGGGGAAACCCTTTGATCAAATATTCTTTTATCTTCAATAATTCAGTAGAGAGAAATAGTACAATAATTTTGATTTATATCAGCAGTAGCAAACCCTAGATCAGCAGCATCAGCATTAGCGGCTTCATCATCAAACTAGGGTAGATGATATCTCACAAACTAACTGTCGGATTAGCTTGATTCCACCACCAAAAGTTGTGGATTCCACAGGAGGTTCAGATGAACCTACAACACAGCTCAGATGAGGAGATCTTCTAGTCCACGCAGGTCAAACTTTACTTATGCAGTTGCAGCTTCAATTTCAGTAGCTTCTGGCTTCAAACTCTAAGGGCAGTCGATATCTTGCAAACCGTCCGTCAGATTGACTTGATTCCACCACGAAAAGTTGCAGCTTTCAGAGGAGGTTCAAATGAACCTACAACGCAGTCCATATGAGGACATCTTCTAGTCCACGCAAGTCAATCTTTACTTCTGTAGTTGCATCTTCAATTTCAGCAGCTTCCGGCTTCACATGTGTGAGGGAGAGATCCTTTTCTGTGCATTAGAGAAGAGACTCTTTTCTACACAGTAGAGAGAGAGAGAGATGTGATGAGATGAGTGAGTCCAAATGAGGAAAATTCCTCCTATATTTATACACAACATTGGTGTTTGAATAGATACGACTGTTGGGCTTCTGAGCCTACATGAGTTGTAGGTCGGCTTGATAATAATTCCATAATCAAAATAAATTCCTATCTCCATGAATTCTTATCGGAATCGGATGATCTTTATATCAATCCTACACATCTCGATGAGAGGAATCTAATGAACATATTATCAGCCATGAATAAGATGACCCACATGAAGTTTGGCCCTAGTTTCCAATTTTAACATATTATGAATAGGAAACACTAAAAGACATAACAAAAAAAAGAAAGCAGTATGATTTTTGACATGCAGAGAAAGACACTAGAGGTAGTGTTTCCTAGTCTCTGGAATTGTCAATGTTTTTGTGTACATGTCATATGGTGCTATGTGTGTTGTGTATGTGTCGTGTTGTGCTGTACATGTGTATCTGTTTTTTTGTACCATGAATATGTGCATATATTGTGTGCTGTCTTGGGGACAAATAGGTATGGGATTGTTTGGGCCCTTGTGTTGTGTAATGTTTGGGGATAGGTAGGTATGGGACTGTCTAGGCCCTTGCATTGTGTAATGTTTGGGGACGGGAAGTTATGGGATTATTTGGGTGCTTGTGTTGTGTAATGCTTGGGCCCTTGAGAAAGCGTAAGTAGTTGGAATCTTCCACATAACAAGAAGTGGATGTAGACAATATGGTCTTTTGAATTGTCAATGTTGTTGTGTACATGACATATTGTGTTATGTGTGTTGTGTATGCGTTTTGTTGTAGATATTTATCTATTGTGTTTTATTGTGAATATGTGCATGTATTGTGTGATGTTTTGGGGACACGAAGGTATGATATTGTTTGGGTCAATGTGTTATGTAATGTTTGGGGATACATAGGTATGGCTCTGTCTGGGCCCTTGCATTGTGTAATGTTTGGGGACAAGCATGTATGGAACTGTCTGGTCCCTTGTGTTGTATAATGTGTATGGAATAAGCAGGTATGGAATAAGCAGGTGTAGGGCCCTATGTTGTGTAGTGTGTATGGAACAGGTAGGTATGGGACTGCCTAGGCATACACATGTGTGGAACACACCTACATTCTTATCAATAGAAGACTACCTATGCTGGTAGTGCCCATAATTGTGGCATAGTGATTGGGATTATCTATATTTATTTGTTACTAAGTGCTCACCTTAGGGCCAATGAGCCACTTAATAAATTTGAAATCAAAGAGAAGGGAAGAGAAGAGAAGGCACTATGTGCTTGCTGGGCTTTGCAACCAATATAGTATGTGTACATGGTCAAAGAGAAGGGAAGGCACTACGTACTTTACAGGCTTGGAAACCCATATAGTGTGTGTGTGGTTAAAGAGAAGAGAAGGCAATAGGTGCTTATCAGACTTGGAAACCAATCCAGTGTGTGTACGTGGTCAAAAAGTAGAGAAGGAATTTAATGCTTGCTGGGCTAGAAACCAATCTAGTGCATGTACGGGAAAAGATAAAGGTTATTGGATGCTTTTCGAGTTAGCAACCAATCGAGTGTGTGCAATGAAAAATAACATTCCAAGTTGGATTGAACACCTCGAAAGCATCAAAAGACTTCAAAGGGCCATTGGGAAAATGGTTGAATTATGTCTTAATTTCTATCATACTTTCGTTTGAAAGTTGAATTGTAACTGGATGGCTATCATATCTTGTTTGTTGGCTGAAGAAAATGCATAAAGCACTGTAAATTTTGTAAATATATGTCTATAAATCTCCATGAAACAACATGCCTATTTTTCATGTTCATTATATATGTGTCATTGAACATTGAGGATGGTGTTCCCCCAAAGGGGAGGGGTTTGTAATAGCCCAATTTCTTATCCTCATGTATGCAATGTAAATACTTTTATAAATTAAAAGGATGAGAGAGGGACACAGATTCCATTACTTGAGGTAGGAGATTGCTAGAGGGAATTGCTATTTTAAATATCAGTCCTTAGTTGGCTGAGTGGTTTTAAATGGGGCTGACTGTGCCATCAATTAACTGATAGAGAAAGGAAAAAGGTAGGTGTCATTTGTTTCCCATAACAATAAATATCAAGACAAAACATTAAGGCAACATGGGTTGTGTTTTCCTTGAGGAGGATGCTATGAAACCGTGGGAAATAGGGAAGGACTAGGAAATTATTCAAGGAGGGGTACATGTGCTCGAGAGAGGGGGGATCAAAAAAAGGGAGAAGCAGAATATGAAAATGAGAAAAACCTCTTGGCACATAAAGGATAGGGAAGAGGTAGAGAAAACATATTTGAAACTATGTTGATGAGCTCTAAGGAGAGCAATAAACTAGCTAAAGGCCCTGTCGAAACTTGCTGGGCTTAAAAATTACAAAGAGAAGTGGCTTGCCTTGAGGACAAAGGAAGGGTGGCCTCGTGGTGCTCTGTTTCAGTTGTGTATTTATTGAAAGTCTCTCTCTAAACACACTCCACCTAAAGCTTTGGAATCTAACTCGAGGGTGACAACTACAAGTAATAGTGGTTGTAGCGTGTCTAAAATTGGGTGGAGATTTAGAGTCCCACTCTAAGTTGGAAGATTATTGCACTGCTCAAGATAAGTTCTCTTATGTTTTTTATTCATAATAAATCATGTTTGGATTCCTAGTTTATATGATGTTATTTCTACAGGAGGCATGCTTATATTATTATTATTATTTGCAGGAGTGAAAAATGTGTTCCTAATTTAAAGAACTTGCAAGATTGTTAACTAGAATGACAAAGAGGCATTAGTCACTACTATGCAAGTATGGTAACCCATAATGGCATTCAAGTAAGTTATTTCATACATATGGACACATTTTCTAAGAAGATGGATATTCTTTTGCATAAGGTCGTATCACATTTTCAAGGCAACAAGTATTGTAAAATCATGTTACAAAAGAAGTGGAGAAATACAATAGATATTTTAAGTGAATAAAACATTATATTGTTAATACTTTTCATTTGATTTATGATGCATTCCCAAGTGAGAAGAGGATTTTTGTTCAAGGCAGTGAGGAGATTATATTAAATGTCGATTTTAGAACATATACATCTATTACTGAATTTGAAGTCAATCCTTGGGATGAGTTTGCAACCATTTGTGTGATCGGATGTCTTTAGAAAATGTAACCAAAAACTATGTATAAGCAGTGACAAAAATTCATTCCTTCTTGTCTCAAGACCACGTTAAGGATTACCTGTAGGCCTTTTAGGAGTTTCTACACTTAGCTTGTTGGGAAGTTTACAGAGATGCATGGGTTCAATTTTCTATGAGGTGTAAAAAAAATCCACTATCATGAAAAAGGTTAAACCCTCATTGAATGAACCAACACTCACTAAAGATATTTTCATTTCAATTATTCATTCCAATTTCCATATTTTAGAAGGCAATTTTTTTACAAATTTTATCTCATTAATCTTTGTGAATCTAAAAAAAATAAAAAAAATAATGAAATGAGTCCAAAGTGTAGAGAATGGAGTTGAAATCCATGTGGGAAATTGAGAGTTTGAAATTAGTATTCCTTTTGTAAAGAAATTTAGTAATGATAAAATCAAGGTTGAGATAAAGTCTAAGTTAAAGTTTGAAAGTCATGGAGTCGTTTAAAGATTGGGTGCATGATTAGTGTTACTTGACACTCAATGTTTTTAGATTTTTGTCAAGTCATTGCATAAGGGATGCTTTTTTCATGAAACCTTATAACTCAAGTGAGGTAAATATTGTTAAAGGTGTCAATGGCATGTCAAGCCAAAGTAAAATATTGCAATGAAAATTCTTGTTAAAAGAGTATGATAGTGACATCAAATATTGTCACAAGTTTGAATCTATGTCAGAACTAGCCATTTCAACATTAGACAATGTTTGCAAGTACCAAACATAATATGGTGAGAATAACTTGACATAGATAATGCAATAGAAGCAGATGTCAATTGAAGGATGATGAATGAAGAAAGGAAAATGGGTAGATGACTTGAAGAAAATAAAATTTGTGGTAGAACCCCTCATAACAAGAAAGTTGTAATTGAGGATAACTTACAACAGAGGTTGGGTATAATTTATTGAGGCAACTCCACAGTCATGATGTTGGTAAATTTTTTTAGAAGAAAAGAAAAGGTGAAAGTGTTGAGAGAAAGTGAGAAAGAAGAAAATCCTATAGCTATGACAATTGAAGAGAAGAGGAAGCTTATAAGATTCTAGTAGAAGCAACTCGGAATTCCAAAGACCAAGTTCAAGAGAGGATCTTATTGAGTTGTTGTGTAGGAAGGTGAAACATACTTGTTAATTTAGAGGTTATTTGTAACTCACAATGAGCATGGAGAAGTTCACAAAGGGAGAGAGAGATAAATTACTACGAATAGTCAGGTAAAGGGTTCAAAAGGAGACACCAACCAAGTGAAAGAAGACATCAAATATATCATATAATAAGATGTAGAGATAGTTGAAGCAAATGAAAACAAGAGGCAAGGAAAGTTGACAAGGATGCAGGAAAGAAAAAGGATGAAGCGAGAGAAGATAGACACGACAAAGAAACAAAAGTGAAGCACTGGAAACATTGTTAACAAACAAGAAACAAAGGAAGCAAGGTATAAACAAAATTATTTTGTGTGGTTTGAGAGGTAGATATAATAAATCCATGAAGTGTAACATCCCTTAGAAATGGTCCTTGGATAATTTCCTTTAAAAATGATCATGGGCAAAGATTGAAGACTTTTGAAATCGTATGTACCTAAGTCAATATTAATGAGGTAAAGTGTACTCCATAGAATTCATGGTAAAAACCATTGATGTCATATATTTGTCATAATGTATTGTTTTGGTAAGCATAGGCCACCAAAGGATGTAAAATCATTCTTGATGTGTGTAAAACCACTAATTTGAGGTAGTCCACACCTAGCTGAATCGTTGATGTTAGTGAGGAGGTGGTCAAGAAATTTTCAAGTCATGAAAAAAGGGGCTTGTGCAAGATCAAAATGACTGTAGATGGAGCAAAGAAAACAATGACGAAATTTTACAAGATATAGAGGACCCATGGACAGGAGTCCATGAAGAGTTTTTGTTTCTCGGTAGTCTAATACGGGAGCATCCAATACAGGGTCATAGGTGAGACAAAATTTGAGGATGATGACAATGATGACGATTATGTAAAGTGAGTAGTAGGTACAAGTATGTAGAATTGCAATATAAGAATGGTTGGTGAACCATGTATGAGAAGGAGTTCCCTAGAGAATCAGTGGATACAACAACTGTCAGGCCACATATTTTAGTGGATGGTGATTCTTTTATAAGGATTTCAACTTATATTTATGTTTGTATGTACAAAATGAAGAAGAGAGGATCGAGAAGGAAGAAGGCTAAAGATTGGGGAAAACCAAAATTAAAAGGAAAGGACAATAAGGGGAAATATGAAAAAATGCCTTGTTTAGTAAATATTACTCATGAAAGGGAAATCATTCCTTCTTGTAATGTTTAATGAATAATATGATGAAAAATGGGATAATGCAGACCAAATCTAGAAGTCTACGTAGGAATGAGATATGGAGAAATATGATTGAAGGTAGGGATGCATATTCATTGAGAGAATCATGGAGATAGGGTGGAAAGCTCATAGGACATAGTTGCCGAGATATTATTGGAGATAGTTAAGAAAATAGTTAACGAATTAGCTCATTATGATGCATTTGTTATGGTCACCTGTAGTTATAAAAGGGATCATTTATACACTAAATCTAACATAAGCGAGAATGATTTAATTAATATAATTTCCCAAAAAGGGGGGATTGGAGTATGCTCTCGGTGCCCTTATTTTGTAATATATGAGTTTGTGTTTCTACATGAATGATTGCATAATTTCATAATTATATATATATAATATATATATATATATATATATATAATATATATATATATATATATATATTTAATATCTCTATTATTGTTTCAATATTTTATTATGAAATATAAACATTTGTATTCTCTTTTCTCACTATTAGATGCCTTTTGCTTTCTTTTTTTTGGAATGTGGACAGTGTGATTTTTCCTTATTTAAAATGCACAAATAATTTATTGTTTTGAAAATTCCCCGAAACACTAAAATTGTGCAAATTACACAACTCAAACTTATGATTTCAAGAAATATTGACCAATAAAATCAACTATAAAATATACATATTTTTTTTTTAAACTATTTCGTAATTACACTATACTAATATTTTATATTGATCTACTACTAAATTAAATTTATATGTCAAATATTTATTAATAACCTAATTTCATTACATTTTCATATTAAATTCATCATCATAATAATCATGGAATAGATTGCATTAAAAAATAAATTTAATTTCTCATGATTAATATCATAGAAGGAAAAATTAATAATCATGGAATATAGTGCATTAAAAAACAAATTTATCATGATTAATATCATAGAAAGAAAAATAGACTGGTGATAGTTATGAACAGGTGTGTAAAATAGATAAATTATTATTACCATTTAATTATAGTTCGGTAGATTATTGCACATAAATTAAAATTAATTATGAGAAATACATAATTACCATCCACTACAGTAATAAAATTCTTAATAATACATTTTTCACTGGTTAATTTTTTAGTTTTTCTAATACCATGTAATTAGAAGGTTGTTACATTGAAATTCATCTATTCTCACATATCATTTTTTTCCCAATATGAAATGATTTATTTCTAATTAATTTTATGAAATTAAAAAATAAATGTTTTAAAAAAATAATAACAAATATTTTTTATTAATAATAATAATTTATTTTTAAGTAGGTTTTAAGTGCGAAAGTAGTTATTTAGACATTTTATTATGACATTATATTATTATGGTGTACAATTTTCACTGATTATTTAATTTTTTTAAAGAGGCCACAAATTTATTTGAAAAATATTGGAAATTTGAGCATGATTTTTGCCAAAATCTTTTTGGGAACACTGGTTGCAAGCTTAAGGATTTTGGGTATCCAAAGGGTTTTTGATGGCGTTGAATCCATTTTCGCCATCTAAAAAGTGATTCAAATGATGGTGATGAATCCATTTCCACCATCTAAAAAGCAATTCAAATGATGGCAATTAATCCATTTCCACCATCTAAAAAATGATTCAAACACTCCTATGATCGATTTTTTGAAAAAAAAACAACCAAAAATAATTGGCGAATTTGTGACCTTGGTAGACAGGGCCTAATATTTAATATAATTTATTAAATTTTATTAAGAATTTATTTTTTTATTATTACTTTATCTTCTCTGCATTACCTTGCAATAATAATTTTAGATTTATTTAAAAGAATATAATATAAAACTATTTAATAATTAAATTAAATAAATAGTTAATTTTATTTTTTATGGGTTAAAATAGATAATGAAGGGATGGGAAGGTCAACTAGTTTAAATTTTATGGGCAAAAGTCATATTAAGGGTTAGTGTAGTTCGGTACAATCCCTACATGATTTTGATGACTTAGAAATCTTTAAATTGTAGTTTCTCAAGCCAAAAAATTAAACTGATAATCATTTAGAAAGGAAAAACCATTTGGAAAAAAAAAAAGTATTATTAATTTTTTTAATTAATATGAGAAAAAAATTATAATTCAATACTATTATATTATATTGTTTTTAAATTTAATCAATTATTAAATAAAGAAACATAAAAAATTTAATTATAAAACTTCAAATTTATTAACTTATTGAGCTAGCCAATTCGCAACTCGCATGGTTACAACTCAGATAAAAATACCAAAGTTAGGGAAGAAATACAGTTGTGCTGGGCTAAACCTGTTTCAGGCTTAAATAGTCACCGTATATTTTTTTTCGAGAAAAAAGTAATGCTTCTTTGTTATTTACTATGAATAAAGAAAAGCACATACATATACTGTTTATCCTTGACGTAATATCGTTATATAAAGCATGTGACAGTAATGGGCAATGTTCAAAACAGAAAATAGTACTGTAACCAGAAGCAAGCGTGTGCATATAGAAATCCTGATAATAGAAAGCAAGAAAGGAGCTGGACAAATACCCAAGGGCCGGGGAATACCGTTGGTAGCACTTCCATAAGCGTTAGATCAACGAATAAACGGGCAACTCTTAATTTCTCTGAACTACTCCATTGGATAAAACGAACAGAGTCTTTACGCCCACTTCCAGAAGGATTTCAATTTCGCACATTTACAGGAAACATAATAGGGTAACAGATAGACTATCGAAAGAAAAGTGCTGCACCTCTATGGATCACATACACCACTAGGGTTTGCTTTTGGGACACTTACTCCAGAGGGACGCATCCATATATAAGGTGCACTATTTTTTTAGGTTTATTTTCTTTGTTTTAGATCTGTAGGTATGCCTCTGACTGACCTGTCAGTTCTGGTCATGTGTATTGGAGATACAGTTGCTAGAGTAAGCAGGCAGTGTAGATTTACCATTTCTGATGGAGGAACAGGCAGTGTAGATTTACCATTTCTGATGGAGGAATGGTGGAATTGAGGGGCTCTGTCCATTTCCTCACTGCTGTAAATGTTTTTATTATTATTATTGTTTTTAGGTCTTGATCTGAATTTTATGAAGGCAGTGTAGATTTACCATTTCTGATAGAGGAATGGTGGAATTGGGTGGCTCTGTCGATTTCCTCACTGCTGCAAATGATTTATTTTTTTTAACATTTCTAGGTCCTGATCTGAATATTATGATGCTGCTTTCAGATTTTGTGTGTTACTTTTATTGATATGCTACTGTTTATTATAGGACAATGTTATGGTATTATTGAACTGATAAGACTAGGATTCAGGTCGATTAAGATGATTATCCATTTACGGATTTTGTAGGTAAAGACACTTCTGAGATATAAATACAAGTATTTGTTTTTCGTTAGATCGACGAGACGAGCACTTCGGCACGTGTTTGGTCGACGAGAGAGGATTCAGTGAAGTGCCTTTAATTTCTCGACCTGGTTATTTATATCTTCATCATCTTAATTAAGGGCTCATCCAACAAACATACCTCGTCAACAAACATTCGCTCCCTCCTTCCCTGCCTCCACTTCCATGGCTCTATCTCCCAGCACCAGTTCCAATTACAATTACCAAGTGTTCATAAATCATCGGGGGCCCGATGTGAAGAATACCTTAGCCAGCCATCTCTACTATCGGCTTTCTTCTGACCGCGGATTCAGAGTCTTTCTGGACCGGGAAGAAATGCAGGTGGGAGACCGGTTAGATTCTCAAATTTTAGGAGCTATTGCAACATCCTCTGTTAACATAGCTATTTTCTCTCCAAGATACGCGGAATCAGTATGGTGCCTGAATGAGCTCCTGCAGATGCATAAGCGGGAATCAAAAGCCACTATAATTCCAGTTTTTTTTAATGTAAAGCCTTCTGATCTCCGGATGTGGAAGCGTGAGGGCAACAATGTAGACTATGATGAAGCCCTCCGACAGCATGTAAGCAAAGGGAGATGCAGCGAACAAACAATTGCAGATTGGAAAAAAGTGCTATCTGACGTTTCATATTTGAGCGGTTTGGAGCTGGAGACGTTTAACGGGTGAGAACCTTTAGCATCATTGACCCTCTAATTAGCTTCATTGTATTGATAAACGAAGTTTTTGGTACTCATGTCTGGTTTGTTTTATTGTGTATAACCAGTGATGAAGGGGAGCTCGCCAATCGTGTGGTTCAACTGGTGGAAGAAAAAATTGAAAAGCCTCAACTGTATGTGGCTGAATATCCAACTGATTTGGATAAAAAGCTGCAAGATTTTGAGAAAACAGTATTGCAGGAGCAGCAACAAAGCCGGGAGACAAAGGTTGTAGGGATCGTGGGTTATGGTGGTGTAGGGAAGACAACCTTGGCAACAGAGTACTTTAACCGCTACAGATCAGCTTACAGTCAATCGTGTTTTCTGGAAGACGTGAGAAGCGAAAGTTCTTTGCCTGACTTGCAGAAAACCCTCTACCAAGGCTTGACTTCAAAGGACTTGAATATATGTAGCGTCTCTCAAGGTAAATCGGAGCTTCGTCATCGTCTGTTGGGTTCTAAAGCTCTCGTAGTTTTGGATGATGTCGATGATGCCGGGCAGTTAAAAGCATTACTTTCACCTCTGAAAGAGGCCCTTAGTTCTGATAGCTTAATCTTACTTACATCTCGCAATAGGGATCTTCTTTGATGTAACGGAGTCTCGTCCATTTACAAGCTGTCAGGCCTCGACAGAGAACATTCACAAAGCCTTTTCTGCATGCATGCCTTTCACAAGCAGCAACCTGGTGCCGGATTTGAAAAAGAGGTTACAAAGTTTTTGGATGCCTGTGATGGATTGCCGTTATCCCTCCAAGTGCTTGGCTCCCAACTTTATCTAAAAGAATCATGGTACTGGGAAGAAGAATATCTGAAAATATCGAATTTAGTACTTCCTTCAGATATACTTAGCAGTCTCAGAATTAGCTACGACTGTCTTGATGATCAGGAAAAGGAAATATTTTTAGATATTTCATGTTTTTTAATAGATGAAGATAAAGATCTGGCCCTAAGAATATGGGACGGATCTGGATGGCAAGGAAGGGTGAACCTTCAGAACCTAGAATACAAGTGTATTCTGGAGATCGACTGTAAAAACCGTATAAATATGCACAATCACCTCAGAGATTTGGGCAGAGATTTCGCTGAAAAGGAACTTCCGAAATGGCATCGTCGGCTTTGGCGCCCCACTGACAACCTTTTTCATAATGCGTTTATCCAACCAATTGTACGTGTTTTAATCTAATTTCCAGGTTATGCTCAGAGTGTAAATTTTGAGTTCTGAAAAGCTTTGCAAGTATGTGTATATTGTTTCTAACATTTTTCAGATAACAATTCAGGTGCGCGGGATTCACATGGTTCATAGTACATGTGATCAATCAGTCCACAACTCTCTGTATCGCCCTCCCGTTGATATGAGCAAGTTGCACCTGCTGAGGGCTGAAGGTAATTGCTTGGGAAGCATATCCCAATCTCTTGCATCTTCGGATCAGCTTGTATGGCTATGCTGGAAAGAGTGCCCGTACACCTCCCTGCCTTCTTGGATTCCAATCAGGAATTTGAGAGCCTTACAAGTGAATTTGGTGCGTACTTTTTTTTTTTTTGTCAAACTGACGTTTAGTTTTTTTGGTCTTACTGAAAGTATTTAGAATCTAAGGTGCTACAAGTTAACCGCTGAAAAACAATTTATTATTTATTATTATTTGCATTCGATATTCTCCTTGAAATAGAGTCCATTCCAATAAAAATGTGTCTTTAGAATTTTTCATATCTACATATTACAATTTTCATATATAGATATTTAACATGTCTGTATAATTATAAAGATGTGTTTACAAATTTTAATATCTACATATTTAATAGATCTGTATTAATATAGGCCCAGGCTCATGATAATTTTAAAATAATTATATCAAGACGTCATTGCAGTGTGCGGATGCGCAAATGTTGCCGGATTCCGTCGGGGATTTAAGGTTCGATATGCTCACTTTGCCTCGATAACCTTGCCCAAGTCAAACACTTTGACCTTCAAGGGACGAAAGTAAAGAAAGTATCCATTGCTAGAGGTTTTTGGAGTTCTCTATAATGCGACTTTTTGGAGATTTCGGTGACGGAATCCGGCGAAAGAAATGAGGTTAAATCTTGATTTTTAGCAGTTAAAATGGTTTTTTAACTGCATATTTGGATTCAGCGCCCTGAAAAACCCCTGGGAGCCATTGATTGTGCAGAAACTAGCTATCAAACTTGGGATTGCAATGAATTGCTACCGGATTTTGACCGAAAAAATCTGCCGGAAAAACTTTCAAAAAATAGCGTTATAGACTACTGCCGAGGTTTTTGTCCAAACCTACAACATCTCAACCTCAGCTTTTGTCCTGAACTAGTGGAGGTTGGAGAGTTGCCAACAGCACTAACGTCTCTGGAGTTGCAAGGAAGTACTTTGTTGGAAAAAGGAGGTTGGAGAGTTGCCAACAGCACTAACGTCTCTGGAGTTGCAAGGAAGTACTTTGTTGGAAAAAATAAGCGGGCTTCCTGGTCTTGTAAACCTTCGACTACTAGACATCAGAGGATGTCACAAAATAGAGGAGCTTCCAGGTCTTGACAAGTTGACTTTATTGCAAAAGTCGGAAACATCTGAATGTAGAAAGTTGAACGAGATCGTGCAAGCAACAATGGAGAAGAAGAGAAAAAGAGAATCATGCGACTTATCTCAATTAAGTTAAATCAGATTGAAATTAGTGTTTTTTTTCGGAAATGAATTGTATAAAACATTTAAAATGTTTAATGTTTTAATATAAACTTCATTTATAGGTACCAGCGACGAATATTCGCTGAGTCTCTGAAAAGAGTGTGCAAAGAGAATTAAAAAAAATGTTTTAGTTTAGTTTAACTATTTTATTTAAATATTAGTAAGAATAAATCGTTTTCCAAGGGCGGCACCCAAAATGGAGAAGACGGTAATTTCCAAGTTCATTGTCACTTTGTTAAAGCATCTTACTCTCGTTCAAGTTACCACCCGGACTGTGTCAGAAATGGAGTTGCTTGTAATTTTTATAGTTACTTTTTGTTGAGCATGAAATCATACAAGATCATGGCACAAGTCGCTCTCGGGGTTTTCGTTTTATAACCTTTGATAGTGAACAAGTCGTTGAAGAGATCTTAACTTGTGGAAAAACGTGTGCCATCTTCGAGTTCACTGTTTTTCCACCTTTTTAGTTTTCTATCATGCACTTTGTTCACTGTTTTCCACCTTTTAGTTTTCTATCATGCACTGTCCGGAACAATTGGATCAAGTTGTGTGGTTTTGTAGTACTCCCGATATATTTGAACACCAAGTCCCATGTTGACAATTTGGATTATTATTTTTTTTAAGAAAAAATGTTACTTTTTTATTAAAAATATAAAGATAGTACATATTCCAAAATACATTCATAATATCAACTTGTGACTTCCTCTATCTCTTGTGTTTATTCAAAAATCTAGGTCTTTATGTCTTTTTCCGCTTTATGTAACTTTCTAATCAAAGTGTGGCTTAATGCCATTACATTCTCTATGTTGTACACTTCTATGTCTATATTTATACAAAAAAAAATTCAATGTCTTTACACTTTAATGTTTAATTTTACAAAAAACTTCATTTTCAATTCTATATATAACTATCTCCTAAGAGTAGTTAATGATGGCTGCATTTACCATACTACACTGCTTGAAGACTAAGAAATTTTCTTACCTATCTCCTTTGAAATACCTCTTTTAGATAGGAGGTCCATTGTCTAGTTCTGCTCTCTGTAGATGTGCTGGAAGTGAATTTGATTGAAAGTCCTTATCACATTCTGAATCCTCGACAAGTCCTTATCACAGTCTGAATCCTCGACATCCAGTTTGTAAGTATGGGGGGTTTGAAATTAGAATGATTGTTAACCTAGTCAATTATTCCTTTTGTGTCCCCGTATATATGAATTATGTCTATCCCGACCATTTTGTTGGGATTAGGACTCCCCACAATGCTCTAATCTTCACCTTGTTACTTGAACCCATACCTCCCTCCCACCAGAAGTGATAGAGATTACTAGGTTCAGTGGCTATGAAAATGCCACATCCACATTCCCTTCTATACCCAACCATATATTCTCCCCATATATCTCTGATTTTGCTTTTATGGCTTCTGTTTGATTTGATCACCAACCCTATCTCGTTGAAAAAGGAAACAATCTTGAGAATGTCTTCCGTGACAATTGCCAATTTCTGTTCAAAGATGTGTGTCTGAAACTACTTCGCCAAATAATCCATATAATATATAATGGAAGGGATTGTATTTCCTGTGATTAATGAACCAAGTCATTAGGCTTTTGTACGGGGATTGATTATTTCTATTGAAAGGAAGCTTCATTTCCTCCATTACCCTGTCCCAAATCTACCTTTCATATGAACAACTGATCAGCAAATGGTTGGTATCTTCTCCTCCCCTCATGCATAGTGGGAAAATTTTGAGACCAATGAACCCACACTTTTGTAAGCTTTTACATGTTAATATATGATCTTGGGCTGCCGACCAAAAAAAAAGACATTTTAATTTGTTCGGAATATCCCATTTCCAAATATCCTTAAGGCGCTTGTCATATGCCACAATCCTCTGGTCCCTTGGTAGCTTTAAATAGATAACTTGTACTATAAGATTATTCTTTTTCTCTTTCCTCCCCAAATCATACAATCATTCTTATCACTAAGAGTGATGCCAATAGATCGCAACTAAGTTACGTATATCTCCCATTATTCATGAAAAAATTCAGGAAGGCCTAGATCTGCGACCTTTCTCCAACTCTGTTGGTCTATGTTTTTTGTCCCCTGCTGAAAAATTTGATTTAACAATATAATGCCTCAACTGTGCATGAGATGCAACAACTAGAAGGTTAATGAGTGATTTCCATCAATCCCCATCATCGCATCAAGACCAATTTTAATCATGGTTCTGTCTCTTGCCCTGAACTGGACAATTCTGAACATCGAATGAGGCGTGTGCATCATGCTCCTCCATATGTGTGAAATGATAGATTTTTTCTTCGCACCGCTACTGATCCATATGCAGAATGTATGGCCAAACATGTATTTTTATTTGATGATATGTGGCCACATACCGGTTCTAGATACCACCCTCCACATGTTTATGATAATAAGAGCCTTATTAAAGGTGGTAGTATTTATGAAACCCCATCCCCCTTCCTCCAAAGGTGGTAGTATTTATGAAGCTGTGGGCAGAGTTAGACAAAGAAAAGATCCATATGCAAATCCATAACTATGAGCAGCTCACCCCGTTCGTTAGTAACATACAAGATTCATATTCACGGTTGTGGAAGAGTTTGGATGTGATGGCGAGGACGCACATGATCCCATCAATCGGTTCCCTCACCATAGCCAGGGAGAGGAACCAAGTCCGACTAGAGATCGACAGGTCCATGGAGCAGCTCAGGTGAGAGGCCACTAATGATGACTTGGAGATGAGCGCAAAAAACATGCAGAAGTACATCGATAGTCCTCTCATAGTCAAGACCATGCTACAAATGCTTCAGGATGAGTTGGACAAAGGTTCATAGATCATATACCCTCAAGCTATGGAGGCAAGAGTTCACTTCTAGAAAGACACCATCAAGTAGTATGGGGATACAATAGCACAATACCAAGTGTGAAAATTTCTAACAAGAAATTGTACTACTGTAACTGATTTATTTCTCCTACTTATTTTCACAATAAGTTATTAACAAAACCCTTCAGTAAACATTAAAAAAAAACTCTAATGCAGTTATCACATAATAACATAGAGAAAATAACAGTGATATACAAGCACAAGAATCAATCACATCAACATAGTTATTTTTGGACAATTGTCCCCAGAAAAACCAAATGCGGGAAAACCGACGCAACAGATGAGGGTTTACATATTAATCTTCGGCAACAATATCTTTACAAGGAACGACTCTACAGAATATTGAGATAATTTTGAGAGAAAACACCTGAGACAATTGTTCTTCTCTCCAAGAGAAGTTCTTACACCATGGAGACCCTCTATCCTCCTCTGTGTCACTCCCGCGTTAGCCTGCATGAGGACTATGTCTCCAGCTATGTTGTCTCATCGTCCTTCCCTCTACGTTGTCTCTCAGATGCTCTACGTCACCTATTCCTCAGTCCTTAACTGATGTTAATACCCTCCTCTTCCTTCACCCTGCAACTCTCCCTCTAAAGAACTCCTTCTCCTTGAGAATTGATTTCCCTCGGGTTACTAAGTATTTGCCCAGTGTGTCTCCAAATGACTCTCAATTCTTCTCTTATACTTTTCTTGTTGATGAACCAATGACCGAGATTAAGTCTCTAATCAATGACTAAGATGAAAACAGACTTGATCCTCATCTCTTAGAAAATTCTCACCCATATCTTTATTAATACCCATTAATATTTTTTATTTTCCTAAGTTTAGACTTAACAACCCATTAAAAATATTAATTATTTTAATAACTCCTCATCTGGGTGTAATTTCTCCAAACGATTTATGGGTCTTGGAGATTTCATGTGTTCTAGCCCCTCCACAAAATTTTGGAGCTAGAGCACATCTGATTCTACCCAAAATCAACACTCCCTCTTAGCGAGAAATGAGCTCAAGCAATTCTTCCCAATAGAAGCATCACACTGATCCATGACATCGGTCCCCTGCATTGTTGATGCTCGGCCTGCTACCCCTCATCTACTGCGTTGTTGCACCCTGTACTACTGCCCATGACACTATAACTGTCACTGCTACATCTGTACTGCAGCTCCATATGAATATGTTGCATCATGTTTCCCATAGCACGGCCACTGCTAACTGCTGCATTGCAACTCTCTATACTATCCTTTTTTACTACTAAAATGGATTCTTCACCATCCCCATCTTCTCCGTGAAATAAATAAAACTTGGTGAGAATGTCTGCCATCTGTTCTCCTGTTGGGGTGTACCTTAACTGTACTACCCCTCGTTGGACGTAGTCTTTGATTAAGTGACACCTGATATCGATGTGCTTTGACCGATCATGAAAGACTAGATTCTGAGAGAGCTTTATGCAACTCTGATTATCACAAAAATACTGGTCGTTTCCATCTTTCTCCTAAATAGATTCACAAGCAATTTCCTAAGCCATATGGCTTCGCACAAAGTTGTGCTATCTACGATATATTTAGCTTCAGCTGAGCTCAGAGCCACGGATTTTTGTTTCCTACTACAACAGGAGGTCATTCCCGATCCAATGTTGAAATAATACAAATTGGTACTTTACCGATCTACTGAACTTCCAACCCAATCTGTGTCAGTGGACCCACTCAGCCTGATGTGATTTCCTTGGATGTACATTAGTCCATGCTCGATTGTTCATCGTATATATATATATATATATGAGAACATGCTTGGCTACTGCCCAGTGCGCCCTCTTTGGTTCCACCATGAACTGACTGAGGGTGTTGACAACGTAACAAATATATGGCCATGTATTGACTAGATACATCAGGGAACCTATGAGTTGCCTGTATAAGGCTGGATCGACTTCTTTATCTTCAGATGCATCAATCTTCTTCCAGTTGGTGATATTTGGAGTAGCCATAGGTCTACAGTCTTGAATTATGAACCTTTTCAAAATCTTTATGGTGTATCTCCCTTATCCAAGGAAAATGCGACCCTTCTGCTGCCAAACTTCCAACCCCAAGAAATAATGCATTTGTCCCAAATCCTTCATGTCAAAATTTGTGGCTAGTTTCTCCTTGCAATCTTTGATAAGCCTAGATGAGCCTGTCAGAAAAAGATCATCCACATATAACACCAGGATTAGAGGCTCATTCTCTACAACCAAATAGTAGAGGTTAGGATCTGCGTCACTCTTAATGAATCCCATCTTTTGCAAGTAGCCATCAATTCTATCATACCATGCTCTAGGTACCTGTTTAAGCCCATACAAAGCTTTCTTCAACCTGCATACATGATATTTCTGCTCATGTGTCTCAAAACCCTCTAGTTGTTCAATGTATACTTCTTCTTCTATCACCCCATTCAAGAATGTCGTATTGACATCCATTTGGTGAATCTCCCTTCCCATATGTGTTGCAAGGGATATGACGGATCTAATATAAGTATACCTGACTACTAGGGTGAAGGTTTCTTCATAGTCTATCCATTCCTTCTAAGCATACCCCTTAGCCACAAAACTAGCTTTGTATTTTTCCACACTGCCATCTACAGCGTATTTGACTTTGTAGAGCCATCTCGAACCTACAACTGACTTATCCTAAGGCCTAAGTACCACTTCCCAGACATCATTGACCATTATGGAACTGTATTACTCCACCATAACATCTAACGCTCCGTTTTCTCATTCTTGAGCGCACCGACGAAATCCTTTGCATCTCGTAGTATCTATCAAAGTTCTCGGTTGATTCTTCCACAGGTAGTGGGTATGTCTATCTGCTCCTCCTCTTCCTAAGACTCCACCTATTGTGATTCCTCTCAAGTTTTGCCTTTAGGAGAAATGTTGATGCTAATTTTTGTTGGTTGAAGTGGTTGGACCAATGGATCATCCTTTGACTGCTCTTCGGAAGGCATTTCTTGAGATTTCCTGAAAGCTTTGTCCTCCATGAGCTTTACATCTCGTCGAATTATGATCTTCCTATTCCTCAGAAGATAGAATCTATATGCCTTAGCATTTTCGCTGTATCCCACAAGATATCCTTTCTCTACAGTCTGATCCAATTTCTTCCTCTTTTCTTCAGGTATATGGCAATATGCCAAACTCCCAAATATCCTGAAATGACTCACTTCGAGCTTCTTACCATTGAAGACACTCTCTAGAGTAATCTTACCTAATGCCCTGTGAGGAGCCCTATTCTGGACATAAATTGTCGTGTTGCATGCTTCTTCCCATAAAAACTTGGGCATATCCTAATCATACAACATTTTCATGGTTGCTTCAACAATAGTCATGTTCTTCCTTTCTGCCACTCCATTCTACTCTGGATTATAGGGAGTTGTCCACTGTCTTCTGATACCTTCCCTTGCACAAAAATCAGTGAAGTCCTTGTCGATGTATTCTCCACCATTGTCTAAGCACAATATCTTTATCCTATTTCCTGTCATATTCTCAACTAGAACCTTGAACTCTTTGAATCAACCAAAAACCTCATCCTTGGTTTTTAGAAAGTAGATCTAAGTCTTTCTAGAATGGTCATCAATGAAGGTGATGGAGTATTCATCACCACTAATAGCTTTTGTGGACATGGGTCCGCAAATATCTGAGTGTATTAATCCTAGTGTTGTCACTTTTAATGGCACCTGCATCACGTGTTGGAAATAATACTAAGGGGGGGGAGGGAATCAGTATTAGTCAAATCAATAACTTTTTCTTTTCATACTCTGATTTATATACGCTACTTCAATTAAGGTAACTCACGTGTACACGCAACTGTATTTAAGGCAACCAACATATATCTAGCAAACTTATGATTCAATTAATTCATCATATGTTGATATTTAATCAATGCATTAGTACTTCATTAACCATGTGCAATAATAATAGAACAAACCATCACACATAAGAGACACACATGAACACCAAGATTTAAGGTGGAAACCCAATGCGAGACAAAAACCACCTGATGTTGTCTTATTTTAATATAAGAAAAACCTATTTACAATATTATACTGGTGCAGACTCATACTAGTACACAGGAACCTACCTGTAGAAGGCTACAACCTTCTCTCATTCTCCAACTAATACTAGAAGGGAGATACAACACCCTAGCTCTTGTACTAGCCGATCTATTTACTAGTACGTAGGCGCTGACCTATAGAATGATCCAACCTTCACTCGTTTTCCAGCTACTATTGGAAAGGAGCTCCAACCCCCTGGCTCTTGTACTAGCCAATCCATTTACTAGTATGTAGGCGCCAACCTACAAAAGGATCTAACCTTCACTCATTTTCCAGTTGCTACTAGAAGGGAGCTCTAACCCCTGGCTCTTGTATTGGCTGATATGTTTACCAGTATGTAGGCGCCGACCTATAGAAGGCTATGACCTTCTCTCTTCCTCTAGGGACCACGTTTCATGAATTTTCAGTATGGATTCTCTTGGAACACAACACCACAATCTGAAGGCCACGTTTCATCAAATTTTCATACTGAACCCATCAGCAATACTAAAGCTCAAAATCAATCACCACTACAATACAACCAATCACTGAAAACCCATCATCTTTGAAGCAAATCACAAACAATCAATCTGAAGATTCAGAACACTGTCACCAAAACACAGTCACCAGAACACATAGTAGAACCCAGAATTCTACATCAACAACCATAACCAACTGCAACTTCAAATATCATATTTGATAATATATATGCTACTTTTATGTGTCGAACCAATGTGTATACACATTTTTACCAAAGCGAACCAGCTTACAGATCTGCAAATGCTAACTTAAAACATCACAACTATTCCAAACTTCAATCATACCCAGATCAAAATATTTATAGTGTAAATCTCGCGGTAGCATTCAAATCTAGACTATCCATGATCAAACCATATAATAATAATTCATTTTAGGTCTCATGATTCCGATCCATCATTAGATCTCATCCCCCATCAACTGTTAAGGTTCATCCTTAGTTCATATCAAGCAAAGCACCTAAGACACATAACATGCATATTTGCTTTTGATCTCACTCTTCATAAGATATTCATTACTTGCACACTTGGCCTAATGATCTTCTCCTCCTTATATAGTTTTAGGCCTTTCTCAATACCTTAGACCAAAACCACTTAGGACCAATACCTTGGACTAAATACCTAGGGTCAATACCTCGGACCAAATACCTTGGACCAATGCCTCGGACCAAAACCTTGGTTTTTCAACAAGTACATGCTTTTCCTCCTATGAGAGTGCGTGTATATGTATACGCTCATTTTTTTCTGTTAACCCGCATGTATACATTGCTTGGACAAGGTGAACCAACGTATACTTCTTTAACCACTCTCTTTGTTCAATCTCTGGAGTCTAATCTGTAAGTTAACATGTTGCACTATGAACTGTCATTTGTGTGAGTTGCCATCAAGGACAACAGTTGTATCATAATGCCAACAATCTCCCCCTTTGGACTTGATGGCAACCACAACACCAAGATACTCTCCCCCTTTGACATCAAGGGCAAAGGTAGGAACAAGATATTCTCCCTCTTTGATATTCATTATGCTATCCATGCTCCCCCTGAGCACATGCAAAGTCTGCAAAAAATATTTTTCAAACGAATAACATGACTCTATAACTCAACTAAGTGAGTATGACCTTCCTATCACCAATGTCTCATACATACATCAATCTCCCAACCAAGTGGGGATACACCAATTTTGACTCATCCACCCAACCAAGTGGGGATATACCAAATGTTTATACATGACCGAAATAGAAATTATTACATCATCCTTCCCATGCATAGTGGGGTTACAAATTAGGTATTTTCCTAACCTTTACATCAAATCATATACATTACATTTATAACAAGGACCAACAAGACCATGATAGTCATTAGCAACTATCATACACCATATATGATTTGCACCATGAACATCTTCCAGAAAAATCAATATCAACAGCCTGTATATGTCCATAATCAAAAGAGTTACCTAAATCAAACAACTATGTGGATCAAGAAATATAAGCATCTTCATGTACCAAGGTCTTCTATTATAATGCCAACAATGCATTATTAGAAAAATATGCTCCCCATGAACATGTGCCAACAGTTTACTATCAGATCTGATCATTGTAAATATCAGTAAGAATCATCAAGGCATCATCATAAATCAGATATATGTCAAGTCATCAACAACTTATGAGGGCCAAGAGCACTTCTACATATTATCAGCAGACTGTAATCATCATCTATCAGAACAGAGAAGATATTTGATAATTGACTAAACCATATCAAACCCCTGTTTCTGAGTTTGTCCCACTTCTTTTTCCTTAAACCCACACATGCGCGACTGCGCAGCTTCCAACTTGCGTATATATATGACTTGTCTTCATGAAAATTGCGTATGAGATTTAGAACACTGAAGTTTCATACTTTCAGCTCCCCATGAGTCTGTTATGTCTGTACAATGTGCTTTGCCACATCTTTCTAACTGTACTTCCTTCTTCTTCCATATCTTAGAGTATGATGATGTTCTCTCCTTTTGGTATGGTGCCTGAAATTTTCTCCTGCATTCCTTTGCTATATGTCCAAACTTGTTACAAGCATAACATCTTACATGTTTCATATTCCTTCTATAGCATTCAATGGCTATGTGACCAAACATATTGCAAGAAAAACAATATCCCTTAAAGTACCTAGAAGCTGATGATCTTTCTGTGTGTCGGTCTTGAACGATTCTACTTCTGCATCTCGCTGCAACATGTCCAAAATTATGACATATAAAACATTCAACATTATTAATTGGAGGAAATAACTGACTATCACTTTCATAGTTAGGAGAAAAATATTTTCTTTGAAGACTTTCTTTCCTTGGTTGTTGATGGGGTTGACCTCTCATCTCCTTATTGAGCATTTCATATTTTGCATTAGAGTTCCTTGCCTCACCTTGTGAGCTAGATTCACCTTCAACAAATTCATGAAAACCAAGACCAGTTTTGATGGTAGGAGACCTTTGACTACTAAGAATATTATACAAAACCTTAGTACTATCGTGAAATCGTAACAGTTTATTCTTTTCTTCTAATTTACCTTTTAAGATATTTACCTCAACGTGATATTTCTCTTCCTTTTCCAGATATTGCTTCTTCAATATTTCTTCAGCCTTTCTTCCTTCTTCCACTTGTTTCCTTAATTTGAGAATCTCATTTTCTTGTTCTTCATCTACTTGAGGTATTTCTTCATTATGCTTATTTTCAATATCTTCTTTTAGAAAGAGGATCTTAGCTTCAAGACTTTCATAGTAACTAGATCTATCTTTAAGTCTCTTGATTGTTGCACTCTTTTCATTTACTTCAATTCTTAATGATGTCACTTCATCCTGCAGCGTCTGACATCGATCTTCCTTTTCCTTGTGCTGCTTCCTTACTTTGTTTCCTTCCTCCAGCTGAGCTTTTAATCTGGTAACTTCTTCTTTGAAGGCACACTCCCTGTTGTTAAATAGATCTTGTTGATCTTTGATTTTATCCGCGAGTCTTTTAACTTCTGCCTCTATGTTTCTTTCACGATCACTTCCAATATCTCAATATTGCATGAACAAAGAAAAGTATCACTAGAAGACCAAAAATTTGTACCTGATACTTCATTTTCTTGTTTATCTTCAATCTGAGGTGATTCTGAATCTGAATACTTGCTTCCACCTAACGACCCATTATCTCTCCTGCTATCACTATTCCTTTGAGATGTCTTCCTTTTCTGTGGCTCTTTCTTCTTTAGCTTCCTTTCCATTGTTTCTACGAATCTCTTTCAAGCGATCAAGCTTTTTCCAAAGGACCTACTCTAATACCAATTGTTGGAAATAATACTAGGGGGAGGGGCGGGGGTGTGAATCAGTATTAGTCAAATCAATAAAAAATTCCTTTCATACTTTGATTTATATATGTTACTTCAATGAAGGTAACTCGCGTGTACACGCAACTGTATTTAAGGCAACCAACATATATCCAACAAACTTATGATTCAGTTGATTCATCATACGTTGATCTTTAATCAATGCATCAGTGCTTCATTAGCCATATAAATAATAACCATGTGCAGTAATAACAGAACAAACCATCACGCATAAGAAACACACATGAACACCAAGATTTAAGGTGGAAACCCAATGTGGGGCAAAAACCACCTGCTGTTGTCTTCTTTTAATATAAGAAGAACTTGTTTACAATCTTGTACCGAGGCATACTCATACCAGTACGTAGGCACCCACCTGCAGAAGGGTACAACCTTCTCTCGTTCTCCATCTACTATTGGAAGGGAGCTACAACCCCCTAGCTCTTGTACTAGCTGATCTGTTTACTAGTACGTAGGCACCGGCCTACAGAAGGCTCCAACCTTCACTCGTTTTCCAGCCGCTACTGGAAGGGAGCTCCAACCCCCTGGCTCTTGTACTAGTCGATCCATTTACTAGTACGTAGGCGCCCACCTACAAATGGCTCCAACCTTCACTCATTTTCCAGCTACTATTGGAAGGGAGCTCCAACCCCCTGGCTCTTGTACTAGCTGATACGTTTACCAGTACATAGGTGCTGACCTACAAAAAGCTATGACCTTCTCTCTTCCTCTAGGGACCACGTTTCATGACTTTTCAAACTGGATACTCCTAGAACACAACACCACAATCTGAAGGCCACGTTTCATCAGATTTTCATATTGGACCCATTAGGAACACTGAAGCTCAAAATCAATCACCACTGCAATACAACCAATCACTAAAAACCCATCATCACTGAAGCAAATCACAAATAATCAATCTGAAGATTCAGAACACTGTCACCAAAACACAGTCACCTGAACACAAAGCAGAACCAAAAATTCTGCATCAACAACCATAACCAACTGCAACTTCAAATATCACATTTCATAATATATACACTACTTTGATGCGTCGAACCAGTGTGTATACACGTTTTTACCAAAGCGAACCAGTGTACAGATCTACAAATGCTAACTTAAAACATCACAACTATTCAAGACTTTAGTCATACCCAGATTAGAACATTTACACCCACGTTAACATTTAGATCTAGACTATCCATGATCAAACCATATAATAATAATTTATTTTAGGTCTCATGATCCTGATCCATCATTAGATTTTATCCCCCGTCAACTGCTAAGGTTCATCCTTAGTTCATATCAAGCAAAGCACCTAAGACTTATAACATGCATATTTTCTTTTGGTCTCACTCTTCATAAGATATTCATTACTTGCATACTTGGCCTTATGATCTTCTCCTCCTTATATAGTTTTAGGCATTTCTCAATACCTTGGACCAAAACCACTTAGGACCAATACCTTGGACTAAATATAAAAAGAGGTTTTATTTATTTACCATATCTTTGGAGTAAGTATAAAAACAGGTTTTATTTATTTATCATACCTCCACTTTATTTATATTTTTATGTATTGGGACCAAATACAACCTCGCAAACCATTAAATGGGCGTGTTCGTAAATATAAGGTGACTTGTGGAGTAAATATAAAAAAATGTGTTATTTATTTACCATACTTCTAATTTATTTATATTTTTATTAATTTACCATACCTCTTTTATAAATATGGTATTTGGCCCATAGGATTCACTTAAATAAAACCTCTTTTTTTGAGTCTTCTTAAATAGAAAGAAGGTTATGGACTAAATATAAAAAGAGGTTTTATTTATTTACCATACCTTTGGAGTAAGTATAAAAAAAAGTTTTATTTATTTACCATACTTTCACTTTATTTATATTTTTATTTATTGGGACCAAATGCAACCTCCCAAACCATAAAATGAGCAATTGCAAACGAATTTAACATTACAAAAATCAACGATTGTAATGGAATATAACCTCCCAAACTAGGCGAACGAATTTAAACATTGCAAAGTAGAAAATCGACGATTGTAATAGAATATAACCTCCCAAACCAGGTGAATCCGGTCAAATGAGTATTTTCATAGTCTTTCCGCCCCTTTTTTGGGGCTAAAATGAAAAAAATAATTATTTTTAAAATAAAAACTGGGCTAAATATATGAAATGGGTGTTTTATAAAACTTTTGTCCCTCTAAAATGAAAACCCCTTAAATTTCGCCCTTGGGCTAAAATTCGCCCCTAAAATTTACCATGACTGCAAGCCTATTGGTTGTCACATGGTCTCATTCCCTCGACCTTCATCCAATCGTTCCTTTGATTCTCTGAATTTTTGTGTCTTGTGTTCATCCATTCACGATTCCATATTCGACGTTCACGAGGATCAAGTTATGGAAAGAGTTGGTATCGAGTAGCCAACCCGTGTTATCATTTTTTATGAGTATGTGTGGGAATATAAAGAATAATTTGTAGTGAAGGATGACCTCCTTCTATCTGCACCTCGTCTGCTTTATCCTAACATCTTCTGCGATTCTATTATTTCTGATTTTTCTTGTGAAAATTTATCATCGTCTGCTTCTACTTCTAATCATTCACATAACACTTAGGATGTCAGTTTGTCATTCGATTGCAGAGAGGACAAATATTTCTTCCTAAATATACTGGATCTCTCATCTTTCATTTCTGGAAATTTAGATTGTAAAAAATTGTTTTTTTATCACCCCCTCTATACGATTCGTCAGATCATGAGGATGTCGATATACATCTCAAATTTTATGATCATGGCTGTCATGATATTTTTACTCATTCATCTGATCATGATTATGATTTAGCTACTGTTGATATTTCTAAGCCACCATTCTTTGACAATCCATCTTCTGATGAGGTGGAAACCCCTCAAGTTGTCAGGGCACGTCAACCTGAGTTGATGGTTATGCCAAGTTTTCATAGCCTTGAGGTCAGTGCCACATCCAATCAAGAAATCTGTTGAATCACCCCAGGGTCCTCATCACTCTCTTGTTCACATTGGAAATCAATCTAGTTTACTTATTTCGCATCCCCCACCAGAATCACATGAATCCTATAGTTCATGCATTGGAGGAGTCATGTGTAGCTAGCAGTGTTATGATACGAAAAATTTCTTCCTTTTTCATGTTTGCTCATTTGTCACGTTTGAAAGAGTGTACATCCTTTTCATCCACGCACAGTGTGACACAACACCATGATACGTTTGCAAGGTGCCTTTCATGTGTTTTCAATCTTTTCTCTTCTATAGATGAATCCAAACTTCGAACATTTTAGTTTACATTTTTTTATCTTTCTTGTTTATTGGTTGGCTTGAATATCTTTCTTGAGAGTCACGCCATCACTTACATGGGTCAACCAATGGATGAGTGGTTGCATTGGGCATATCACTTCACATGAGTTGGCCCATGCTCTATTTAGCTTAGGATTAGGAGTAATGTTTGCTTTCTTTTTTTTTCTTTTCTTTTTTTTCTTTGCTTTCGTCTTAATTATTTCCTTTGCTTGCTTCCTTATTTATGCACCCGTAGGATTAACGTTCCTATGAAATCGTACTTAGATTCTTGTGATAAGCAAGTTGAAATACAAGAGGACTTGTGCAACTATCAACACTTGGTTATCTTCCTATTCCCTCTCTTTATAAAGATCTTGCATTTTTTCTAGTCGATAATACCCTGATGGAAAATACATTCCTTTTAGAGTGAGTTGTTGGAAAAATCACAAAGCTTTCACTTTTAACTAGTATCGCCTAGTCTAATCAGTTTTCTATATTTGGTTAAACCTTGCCAACTTAATCAAGTAGAGTAAGGTGAAGGGGGAAACCTTAACAAGTATGTTAGAGGTATATATAAAGATCCTTCTCTGAAGGGACAACATGTTTTTCTCTAAATAAGTTGAGATCCCTCTTCCGCCTCATGAAATAAATAAGTGTTTATGCACAGTGCTTTGAAAAATGAAAATAATTAAAGGGGAAAGAAGAAAAAGGCTTCCTGCGGAAGGAGTTGAAGCAAGTAACTCCACTGGGGTACTACCCAGGCTCACTGGCAACAAAGAAATGCTTGTGTTCCTGAAGTGACTCCGTCGAGGTACTGTCCAGGCCTGCTAGTAATGAAGAAACAACATAGATGAAACTAAAAATCTAACAGTCTATATTACTTGTGCATCAATATACCCCTCATCCTCAATTGAAACAACTCAATTGACTTGGCTTGGTATGTGTGTTGCCAATAAAGAGAATGGTAGGGACTACATATTTAACTCAAGCTAGTGAAGAAGCCATGATGATAGAAAATCGAACAATACTTCTGGAAGAGTTAGACTCGCTTTACACAAGAAAATGTCCATACAAAGAATTGGAGTTCTATTAGTGTGTCACCAATGTTGTAGTAGCTACAACCACCCTCCAAAATTTTTCCTATGCTTCATTTTGGAACCTCCCTCCCAAAATCACAACAGCTCATCTTACATCAACCGTGGTACTTGTGCTTTAATTGAGTTTGATCTTCTACTTACGACTTGTGTTTTCTAACTTACTTTACTGTCTAACCCACAAGCTGATCTCTTTACTTGGTTTCAACCCAGTTCCACGCTTACCTCAGTGAATTGTACAATCCTTGAGGGTAAGAAACCTTCAGTTCAAGAAATCCAAAGTCCAAGCCCTCAGTGAGCCTTCAGGTCCAAAACTGCGTAGAGCCCGCTGACAACTTGCCTTTAGCTGGGAAACTGTGCAGATCATGAGAGGCAACCTAAGCCACTCAACCCAAGAATTGCACATAATCTTTCCCTCAGCAGCTACCTGATGCATGAGCAAGTGAGTTGTCTAGTCTCCTTGGGAACTATGCAATCTCTCCATGCATGCATGGGAGCATTTTCCCAAAAAAGAGAATAAAAAAGTGAAAAAGCATCCCTAAAAAATTGGAATCTATTTTTAGCATTCAGAGTTACACTTGAGTTATTTTTGGAAACTGTCACTAAGTGTCGCTTTTTCCTAGATTTTTGACCTTCACGTCATAAACCCTAAATCGACCAAATCTATTTAATGGATGCCACCAAAGTTCATTTTCACATTTGATCTTAGAGCTCTAGCTTTCCCGAGGAAATCTAGAAACCTTTAGCACAGTTGTTGCAACTTTTTCGGGTAAGTCTTTCTTTTCTAGTCTTTTGTTGCTTTTTTAGTCGCTTTTGCTTGCTTGGTTTGTGAGAGTGTTGTTTTACCTGTTTTATTGATTGAGCACCGACGTTTTTATTTTTTTTAACTTGTATAAGTGTTGTTTTAAGTTTTGCATTGCATTTCCCAAGTATCACATGCATAACCCTATTTTTGCTCTAACAGTCATTGTTGCGGTGACTCTCTCCACATGCTTCATTATTCTTCAGTTTGATTGACCCTTGCACTTGTTTTTTTGCATGCATCATCATTTAGTCAAATATGCACTCACCTTCACACTTCTACTTTCAAATTTTCTCGTTTTCATGTTGCCATTAGGCAGATCTAGGCTTCCTTGGCCCGGATCTAGCTCTTCCTTGGCATGCACTCTGCATTTCTGGATTTCAAGATTCTCCCTTGGATTCAGAAATTGCACAGAGGCTGCCAAGGCCTCTCTCCAAATGCACATTGTGCATTTCCAGGAGCTATTCGTGAGCCTTGGTCACTAGGACTACGCAATGTGCAGTCCCATCTAGCCTGAGCTTGACTGAACTGCGCATTGCACAGTTCCAGTCAGTAGCACCTCCCCACTAGCAACTGAGATTATGCAATGCACAAAACCAGCTGGCAGTCAGTCACCTCCGAGAGCCAGTATTATGCAATTCTTCACAACAGTTGCCCAGTTTGTTGTTTGGTATTTTCATGAAGTGCTTTTTTTTCACACTAATATTTGCATGCCATGAGTGTCCTCTTTGTCTCCAGGTACAACAATTGTTGAGAAACTCTCCACAGTTATAGGTAACATGGCTTCCAAGAGAGTTGCATCGAAGGATATTGTTGAAAGTAACACTGGGGATGCAATTGAACAGTTGTCAGTGATTTTATCAGTTTATGCAGACACTCAACTATTCATTAAGAAGGGCATGAAGTGAACATGGCAAGAAATTAAGGATATATTTGCAGTGGACTTCAAGGAAGATCTAGAATATCGACAGATATATGTCAATATCCATTGGTCAGTCTTACATAAGGTTACGTGCATGTACCTCGCATTCCCATGTGCAGACATCATTTACTGGATTGTATCACACACAGATCCCAAGACTATGACATTGAGCAATGCCAATGAACACAACTTGCTACCTTCATGATGGAGAATTACCATCAGAGGTACCACTTACCTCATTTGGTGAACCGCATGGATGAACTTTTCTATGCCACCCACAACTATGTAAACACTAGGGATATTATGAAGCGCTAGGTGAAGGAGCCGCCAAAGTTCAAATCCATGCCCAAAAATGTTTACAAGTCGAAGTCACTCAAAAAGGCCTACCAATTCTTGATCATCTTCACATACAAGAGAGCACGGAGACCTTTCCGCAAAATTGGGTGGTTGTGTTGGACCAATTGGTGATGATGGAAAACCATTCAATTGGTTGGATCTATTGTCTCATCAGTTGAAAGTACATGTGACTAGCGCCTTAAATCCACCCAAGGATGAGCAAGCGAGATTCTACATGTCCACATATTTACTTGATGCAATCTGTGCCCAACATCATTTTCTTGGCATGGGTTGGATGTGGACACCACAGGAGCATTCCATCAATATTTATTGCAAGTTGCTTTCCGAGTGTAGCTACTGAGGAGTTATAGCGAGGCTAGCTAACCATTTCATCACCTCAATATACAAGTTGACCTTTGAGTAGGATCCACCTTGCATGTCCCAATAAGTGATGGAGGCATTACTTAACAATGCATATTGGTATGCCTCACCCAGTAGCACCTTAATCGAGATGTTTGGCGGAGAGAAGCCTCCGCATGTTCTACCAAGGTTTTCCACAAAAAACTTGGTCATTCAAGAGGTCGCATATGACATCTCTACAGGGTTATCAACAGTGATGCATAGGAGGAAGAAGGCACCATGGCCCGCTCTTCCTTTGCAGATTGGATTGTATGAGATTAAGAGCTTGAAATATGCAGATACCGAAGCCAGGGAGATAACAAAGTATGAGTTCAGTACCATAGATTACAATCTGTATGATACCCACGAGATCTACAAGAGCCACTGTGTGAGAGTGTATTATCCATGGATCCATGGGGCATGTCATTGGGCATAAGAGGACCCTTGGAGGTATTGTTATAACCACTCCAAGCTTAATGAACCAATTAGCATACCCAGAAAATGGAAATCTACTCTATAGGAAGGAACACCTCATGAAGCAACAATAATAGCAGCAATAAGCAACAAACTGATGCAGGACAAGGGTAAGAGGAAGATTGCCGAGAACCCAAAGGCCGAGCAAAGATACAAGTTTAGAGAGGATCCTCTAATTGAGAAAGCAGCTTTGACAATGGAGGCGAAGAGCAAACAACGCATAAAGAGAGTAGAGTGAAGGAAGAAAGAGAAGCAAAGGTTGGAGGAAGCATAAAGGAAGTTGCAGGAAATGGAGAAGAAGCTCAAACAAGAGCAGGAGCTAAGAAGAAGAGAGAGGGAAGAGATGTAGAAACCTGAGCAAGAGGAATGGAAAGGCACAAACATAGAGAAAACTGTGCCCATACAGGTTGAGGAGTCAGAACAACCAACAAATGAAGAAGAGGGTTAGCAGATGCAGGATCGAGAGCTTGCTCAACAGATTGAGCAAACGACTGAAGGAATGGACATGGAGTTGGGAAAGGAGCCACAGGAACAAGATACCAATCTCATGCCGAGAGAATCTGAGGTTTCCCCTTAGTCTCCACCACCTCCAGTATTAGATTCAGTCCCGAGCGAGAAAGGAGAGGTTGTTCTCCTTGATGATGATCCAATGATGGATGTGTACAATCTGTCATTTGATTAGTTGCAGTAGAGGATTGTATAGGCGAGGAGGAAGAATTTCCCGAATGATCACATGTCACCTGCATTTATGAAGGAAAGGGTGATAGTGCCAAATGTTAGGAAGCATCTAGTCATCGTGGCTGATGCTGCTATGGATTATGTAGGAGCCACAAGCTCAAATGTCAAGTTCTTGTTAGTAGACAATGAATAGATGGCTAAAAACTTGCAAGCCTCCAAGCATAAATAAGAACATTCCACAAGATCCACAATGGCAGAAATGAGGAAGGTGATACTTGCTGAAGTATTAGCTCTTAAGACCACCATGCGGAAACTTTATGATGAAATTGTCACTGTGCCTAAGGCGATTGTCCATATATTTGGCTTTCAGTTATGGAGTAGAAATATTGTCCAAAATCTCAGAGACATACCCACTGTTATTTTCCATGTGCAAGACTGGACAATGAGATACAAAGGAGACCTGCTTCACTTGAACAAGATGATGAAGCTGCAGGTACAACTAGACAAAGAAAAGATCTAGATGTAGATCCAAAACTATAAGCAGCTCACCCCATTCGTCAATAACATACAGACTTCATATGCACAGTTGTTCAAGAGTTGTTGGCTTGTTGGGGCCTGATCAAGGTTCAGAATTAATTAGCCAAGCAAATTTATGTACTACTAGCCCTTTCGGCAATCGTCTATGGAGCGCGAACTGAGGTCTCACCCGAAGTAGTATGGGGGGGTGCTGGAACTAGGTTTCTGAACCCTTGAGATGTGTAAGGGGCTAATTTGGTCCAACTACTAGTCCCTGCATGCAGGTTGCTTCACGCAATTTCCTGGCCCTTGCGCCCTGACAGATTCACCTTCGTGCAGCCCTAACTAGGGGTTATGGGGCTCCTGCGCTGCTAGAGCAACGCTCTGCACTTTTGACCTAAATCACACCCTAGATCCTACTTGTCTTTTTACACCAATTATTTATATTCGCGTAAGTAAAAGCCTTGTGTTATATTTAGGTATACAGTACATGCATATAAGTTTGCGTAGCAAATAAACAATAATCTTGCAAATTATACCCAATAATACATAAAGAAAGAAGAGGTACACAAAAACATGGCAAACTTCTCTTTATTAATTATTCGCACGGTTACAGACTCGACCTGCCCTATGCACTTAGTTGCAGGGGTCAGCACACTCAGCTGCAGACTACTAAGCCTCTGCGCACTCAGTTGCAGAGCCTTCTCCTACTCTACGACCCAAGACACACTTTACACTTCGACTCGAGCTCTTAGACTTGTCATGCTTCCATTCTGTTATGTTACTCTTCTTCTCTATCTTCTACACTTAGAGACTCGCTCTATTATACAATCCCATAGTCTGTAGACCATGGGTGGATCTTTCAAGCCAACATTACATTACAAAAACAAGGGCGGACAACCATGTGACTCTATTATGACTTCGCACTCTGCGCCCACAAATCGCAGAGCCTTTATAAAGGACTTGGTCAAAACTTGAGCTTTAAGCCCCAAAACATGCCTTGGGGGGATTCCATGCCCAACAAGCCCACAACACAAACATCGTGACTCGTCCTCGAGTCACTTTGTAGGTGCAAAGATCTTCGTGCGGAGTCCCTCCAACTCTGCTCGAACCGCTGCAAGGTCGGAAGCGCACTGAGTCGCTGTCTACTGGATCTCCTGTACCCGTTGTTCTGACACTATGGTGTTGGAACTGCTTCCCTCAACCTGTTCCTACCCCTGCATTTGTGCGAGCTTGCCTTTAATTGTTGTGGTGATAGTGAAGGCCTCGTTAATCCAAGGTTGAACGCACACCTTCAGGGCTGCTTCTTTGTGCCATGATGCGTCCACCTACTCTTTCAGCGCTTTAGCCTGTTGCATGCGCGTGAGCCTCTAAGTGAGGGCCATCATCTACGCGGTCCCTTTGACACTGTCATACTGCTGCTGGAGATCACGCACTTCTATCTCTAAGCAATGGATGTTGGGGTCCTCCTGCAGATTCATGAGGACCTCAAATGATTCCTCCAACATTCTGGTGCAGTCCCTTACTGCACTGCCGATCTCTTTCAGCCCTGATGTAACAGTGCTGGCATGTTGTTCTCTTACTTTCAGAGGGGTAAACGGTTGTGCCTTCAACCACAGCTCTGTTATCTAAAGGTTCAACTCCAGCTGAGCCTTAGCCATTTCTTCCCATGCCTCACGCACCCCTGTTGCTAGTCGATGGATGCGTGCCTCTGCTGGTGCATCTGCTGAGATGGCTAGCTCAGGGACCATCTGATAGGCTTCTTCCAGAACCTGTGTCATCTACCTGTTTTGTGACACCACTTCGTCGCGCTGCAAGCTCAACTACTACATGTTGATCTTTTGCTCACTTAGTACTTGCAGCGTGCGGCTCTCCCTAGCCCACAGTTCTGTAGTAATCCCATCCTACAGAACATATAGCATCTCCCGTGGGAGCGCAACCATGTAGATCCCGATACCTTTGAGTGTGCTAATCATAGGCATGTCGGCCTCATTTGTGTTGACCAGTGCCCCTTCTCGTAGCACAATGGTGTTTGTTTTCCGAGCGCATAACATCTACTCTGCTGCAATTGTCCCTACTGCAAGGCTGGTCGAGAGGATACCAACCTAAGGAGTGTGTACCTGCAACTGCGCTTTGAGGGCCCCCAACACAATCTGGTTCTCTTGCTCAAAATTCTGGAGGGCCTCGGAAGTGACATTACGCACCATCTCGCCAATGTCATGCAAATCACCCTCAGTAAGAGTGATCGAGTCAATAGATAACTTTGATGCCTTGACCTTTTTGCGCGGCCCTGTCTGCTCGCTCGGGTGCTGGCACTTCAGTTGTGTTGACACGGTTTGTGGATCCGCACCACCATCCTCTTCCTCTAATTCCTGCCCATGCGAAGGTGACTTTTGGCCCTCGCGCGCCTTCTTAGCTTCCTCCTGCACTACAGCTGCTGCTGTGGCCTTTTTCTGTTCTGTTGTTGTCTGTGCAGCGTCCCGCACCTCCTGCGATTTGGCTGTCGCTACTTCCTTCCTTCTCTTTTCTGCCAACTGCGCCATGTGTAGTTTGGCCTCCTCTTTCTTCTTCTGTGTCGTAGACTTCTCCATTGCCGCGATGTCTAGGGCGCACCACTCCGGTAGCCATGTCTCCAGTACATTAAAGATTACGTCGTTCGTGGCTACAAAGGGTAGCTCTCTCCATTGCTTGGTTGGGTCCTTGCGCGCTCTGATATAGATACTATGGAGGTCCGCTTTAAATTCTGCAAAGGTTTGCAGGCTATTGTAGACAGTGGGTGATAACCGTGGCTTGTGTTTAATCCCCATTCTGATGTTCATTTCCATGAACACCCAGAAGATCTTATTGTCACGGATCCGGTTCGTGTCCTTTGTGGCCCAGAGCGAAACATACTTCACGGCCTCCAATAGATCCCTGTCAATTTTGGGAACAGAGTGTCCTCCGACAATTCCCCTACCACTAGCACTATGGACAATAGAATCCATGCATAGTGGAATGTTTTTCCTTGTTCCTGGGCCTCGCGGAAATTTTCCAGGAACTCCTTGTAAAGGAACTCGGACCAGTTAAACTGGACCCCTCCATGCACTACTTAGTAAGTGCTACCAATGGCGCGGGTACCTCGTCCGTGCAGCACTTGCGAATAACCTTACTTTCCAGTATTTGGGTCGCCACTTTTACTGCTTTGTTGTTTATGCTGGATATGGCATAGCCCATTTTCTTCTTCTCTAGTTTATATTTCTTCTTCATGGCCTCCGTGATGGCCAATTCACTACTCTTCCCCTCTGAGATGTTTGCGGGGTTCTCTCTTTTGCATGGAAGCCGTGTAATGCGGTGAATCAAGTGGTCCATGATGGGGATGGGCTCCTCCAGCCACAAACACCCACCATGCACCAGGCAGAGCCGCTGCCTGATGACGAAAATAGTTATTGGGCGTGGTGGAATTGCGGCACCCAAAGCAGGTTTAACAACCCTGCCTTTTCCACTCCGTGCAACCACTTTCGCGGCTCTAATTTGGTAACCCCCGTCGTGGTGTTCTGCTTGGGCTTCATGAGCTACGCGGTCTCTAGGTGAGGGAACTTCTCGTGGTCAACAAGATCCCAATCTTCAAATTTCAAGCTAGGCACCCATCCCAGGTCCGTGCCCTAAAAAATGATGTCGTCCAAGAGGAGGGGGGTCTGGAGAGAGCTTTTTCTCTTGTCGAGATCCTTGGACACTTTTTCCTCCCCCTTCCGTGGGGGGATATAGGTGGACAGCTTTGTTAGAGGGTGTGCATGCTCAGTTTATTCCTCCATGCCTTCGCCCTCGTCTTCTTCGATGATAAGATCCTCCAGGTCTTCCTCCTCCTCCTCGGTTTCTACGTTAACGGCTTTCCCCTTCTCCTCCATCTTTTAGCCTCATGCACAATGAGTTTTGCGGGGACACACGTACGAGAACCATTAAAAGTTTTTCCTTCTTTGGCCTTGGCATGCGCGGTGATTTGGGGATTTTCGCCACAATCTCGACGCCTTCAGGGGCATCCCCCACAGTCAAGGCCTGCACAGCCTCTTTGACATTTATATCTGCAATTTCCATAACTTCGTCAAATGATGTCATCATGTCAGTCCATAAATCTATCACTTGCAAAATCAGGGGCTCAATCAATGTTGAACACAAGGAAAACAGGGCTCTGCTCAAAATATCTGGGGTATACAACAACTCAATTCGCAAATGACAAAGTGTTGTTTGCTGAGCAATCCTTTCTGATTTATAGCGCCTTTTGAATTTGAATTCGATCGTTCCCCCCAAATCTGATTCATTAATGCTCCCTTAGCAACAGATTTTCCCAAATCTTGCCCATAAATCGCATCTTAAATGCCTGTCGCTCACTGCATTTGGTCTCAAGTCGAGCATCACATCATGAATAGTGACTCCAAAGGTCACTTTCTAGCCAACCCGTGTGGCAATACAACCCCCCTTGCGCGGTCGTGGACCTTGTGATACCTTACTCCTGCGCACAGCTCCAACATCGTGCAGCTCTCGGGCAGAGTAGTTTATAGTCATGCACCTCCTTTCAACTTCCTAGAGTGCGAAGACTATACCTCCTACGGTTAGTCAGGTGGTCGCGCCACCTGTATAGGGTTCATCCAGTCATCTATCACTTTTCCTGGAACATACCTACTTTGTATCGATACTGGGTGTGTCGCGCATCTTATCATCTGCAGCATGCCACCATGGTTGGTCCGTTTAGTAATATGTGGTCCAATCCAAGACATCAGGCTGATCAATTCGCGGCAATAGTCCGCAAATTTGTCACGTGATAGTGCACACCCTGTTTTATCACCCTGATCTTCTTACCAAGAAAATATTCCTTTATCTTGTCCTCAAGCTTCTTGACTTCTACCTCCACCAGAGCACATTTCTCCCTTAACTTCACTGTTTCTTTCCGAAGTTCTTGGAGTGTAAGATTACCTTGTTGGATTTCTTCCTCAGGTCCTAAGTGTTCTACTTCATTCTGTTGTGCGATCCCTTATTCCAAGGCTCCGCGAACTATCGTATTTGCCAGTGCTGCCATGCGAGGACTAGGCATTTCATGTTCTATGGAAATTACAACGTTCACTTCATACTCCATCCTGGGTGGTGCCTGTACCGTCAGTTTCTTGCACACGGCCTTATAAGCCCATAGAACCACTGGTACGGGTAGGTCCCAGTCAATCTATTGCACCTTGTGGACCTTGTTCAGCACTTCACATACTTTGTTAAAGGCTTCTGCATGGATAGTCGTCTGTGCACTGGGTCTTTCCATACTCCGTGGTTCCAACCGAAGGGGTTGTTTGCACCATTGCCTTGCCTGCACTTGCTTACTGATCGTGTCTTCTAATGCGAAGACTGCATGCATCCACGCAGGTTTCGTACCATGTGCCTGTATCCACCTAGACATGTGGTCGTGCTGACTGTTTTATCTAGCAATCTTGTCTGTTAATCACATCTGAGCCTTCCCAAACCACACGCGCATGATCCTCCTACATTTGTGCCAGTCCTCAAAGCTTCTTTGGTGTGTACCCCACCACCTCACGGGCGTAGCGCACAGTACCCATTTCAGAGCTTTGAAACGTTGTTGTTCTGACACTTCTCTTTCAAATATATTCAGGAAGTCATCGACCTCACTTAACCCATTATACATGGGTAGATCCCTTACCTCTGTTGATACGCAACACATTGATCTCATCATCATGTTACAGTTTAGCTTGGTTACCTCGTGTAATTGATTCTGCCATCGTTCTATCTCCTCGTCAGAATCCGATGTACAGGAGCTTTCGGTTGGGTTTACCCAGTCTTTCTCTCACGTAGTTATCTTGTAGATGCAGTCCAAATCGACATCGCTGTCATAGTCGTGCACCGGTTCCATGTAGCGCGATCCTTCTGTAGGATCCAAAGGTACAACTACGCGCAGAGATTTTTTCTCAAAAATCATCTTGCACTTCTTCAGATTTATCATGCCATTCATGTCAGTGGCCCAATCTATTCATAATAGCGCGGGGTATGGATTGTTGTCATCAACAATCTCTATCACTTCAAAAACTTCTAGCATGCTTTCTCCTTTGATATCCACTGTGATTCCTTGCAATCTCCCCATAGGTAGGATCTTTTGTTGGTTCATCATTCATAGTTGAATAGGAGGCCATTGCAGCGTAGGCCTTCCCATGCACTCCCATGTTTGCTTAGGCAAAACGTTCGCGTCCGATCCTAGATCTAGAATCACTTGGTCCATCTCATACTCCCCAATCTGTGCAGTCAATCTCATTTCCCTTCCCATTCGTGTCGTGTGCTTTCCAAGCTTCCAGACTACGCACGGTTCTCCTGGCATAGTCCCAACGCATCTATTTATGAGTTCCTGCAGTACCTTTACAGCCTTGTTGTCACACAACAGCTTCATGCATGTTTCCAGGAATGTTGTGAGCACAGATGGGTCCATTTCCGACTCTGGTTTGTCTTTACTTCCTAAAGTGGAGGCATCAACAAAGTTCTTCTTGGCTTCCATGAAGGCTTCCTTAGCGCGCTCCAAATCCAACTTTGGTTCCTTCGTTGGAGCCTTACGAACCCAAGTACTTTCTTCAGGCTTCTTGCCTTTTTCATTTCCTGTCGTAGTTCCACTTCGGAGCACAATATTCACATTAGGGTCTTCCTCACGTGGCTCAGACCTCATCATTTGCAGGTTCTAAGTCGAGAGAGGTTGGAGTGCTTCTTTATCACGCAACCTCGCTATCAGTGTGGAACAATCCTCTGTCTCATGATCAAACAATGTACAACACAGGCATGATGGCTGCGTTGGATTTGTACAATCGCGGGCATAATGTCCTGGCCCTCCGCAATTGTAACATATCAGTTGTTCGCGACCTCTTCCAGGCCCTCCTCCACCTTAGCCTCGTCTGCGCCCCTGAAATCTGAGTCGCGCCATCCCTGCGTTCTAGTCAAAAAGTCGCGTTTCGTCTTGAACTTTGTAGGTAGGAGTTCGATCCATCATTAGCTCATAACTTCTACAAGTGCACTCATCATGCCCCACCGAAACTTCAACGGCTTCCTTTGTGTCTTCAACACCTTTTTCTCCAGAAGTATCTCCTTCCTTTCGACTGTCACCGAAAGGTCTAGCCTCCAACTGAAATCGTTGATTTGGCGATACCTATTCCTATTCAATTCTTTCAACATTTGATTTTAAAATAGAAGATTCATCAAATGTTACATCTCTACTAATGACTATCTTCTGCAATGTAGGATCCCACAACCTATATCCTTTCACTGCATAGTCATACCCAACAAAGACATAACATTTCGACTTTGGATCTAATTTTGAACGCTGATTTTTAGGAATGAGAGAATAAGCATCACATCCAAATATCCTCAAATGTGAATAGTCACAAGACTGACCTGTCCAAACTTCTTCAGGAATTTTACAATCAATTGCTACTGAAGGTGATCTATTAACTAAATAACAAGCAGTAGATACTGCTTCTGCCCATAACTCCTTTTGCAAGTTATTGTTGATCATGCTTCTGGCTCTTTCCATAAGAGTCTGATTCATATGCTCAGCAACACCATTTTGCTGAGGGGTGTAAACAGCAGTTTTGTGTCTAACAATTCTCTCATCCTTACAGTATTGTTCAAATTCAACTGAATTGAACTCCCCACCATTGTCAGTTCTTAAGCATTTAATAGATTTGCTTGTTCTTTTCTCTACCATTACTTTAAATTGTTTAAAGACATTTAATACATCAGCTTTCCTTTTTAGCATATAGACCCAAACTTTACGGGAGTAATCATCAATAAACGTTAAAAAAATACAGTGCACCTCCATATGACACAATAGGGGATGGCCCCCACAGATCAGAATGAATATAGTCTAAAACATCTTTACTATTATGATTTCCAACTTTAAATCTTTGTTTACACTATTTTCCATACACACAATGTTTACAGAAATCTAACTTCAAGGATTTCAGACTGGGAAGAGATTTACGTTTCATCAGTATCTGAAGACCTTTCTCGCTCATATGACCCAATCGCTGATGCCATAGACGAGTACCTTCTTCTTCCTTTTCTGACGCAACCGCTGCTTCACTGATCTGAGTACTTCCTTTTAACCTATAAAGATTTCCGACCTTTTCTGCCTTCATAACCACAAGGGTTCCTTTAAAGACTTTTAAGACGCCATCCTGACCTGTAAACTTATAACCATCTAAATCTAACACTCCCAAAGAAATCAATTTTTTCTTCAAATCAGGTACATGTCTAACACTAGTTAATGTTCTAACTGTGTTATCATACATCTTAATCCTGATATCTCCCATCCCAACAGTCTG
>APFE031505790.1:0-21782 GCA_000404065.3 Pinus taeda
TGATCAAATATATATTAACCATACAAATGCATATATCAATACAATATTCAGAAATATACAAGAATATGGAGGAAAACTCAAATAGATTTATTGATAGAAGTAGTAGAAGAGAGGATTACAACCCATTGGTCTAACCCAGTGCCATCCTCCCAGCGTGAAAGCCCTCTTCACCTCATGAAAAGCTAGATCACCCAACACTATGATGTTTCACAAAGAAACCAACAACACTTCCTTACAAAATACCAAATTCCAGCCTCTGGATCTCTAGGATGAGGGATCCATATATAGATATTTGCAGGTGGGTGAGTCAGCTTCCGGGATATTGATTAGTTTTATTTCTCTAATAGTTCTTTGTTCCACTTGGATATTTCATGATCTCTTACTCATCCCTGGGCAAATTCAGAGAGGCAAGTGTCAAATGGGCAGTTTCTATAAGATTCTATGGGTTTCCGCCTAGCCAACTGCCTCTGCCATTTGTCTACTCTCACTCATCGCACCCTACAGAAGGGATTTTCAGTATGCATTGCACTTTATGCATGTAGTAGATGAGATGCATTGTACCCTTAGAACTGAGTAGTTTGTATGGTCCATTTTTGACCAATTCTGAGTATTTTTTCAGGGAGAACTTCTGGGAAATGATGTAATCAACTGACCTTGTTCCTTTAGGGTATGAAACAACACTTTTAGGGGCTTATAAGCCCTTGGTTATGGACATATGAGATTGGGGTTGCAGTGCCAAAATATTTCTATAATAGTGAGATTGGACTTGGAAAAAGCAGATGAAAGATTAACAAATTTTCTCTCTTGTCAAGAAACTAAAGAGGGAAAAGCAGCTAATCTACCACAAATCCAAGAATCACATAAAGAAATTCTATTCACTAAATGGCAATCTCAGCTAATGAACGCTGAAATAACAACATCAAGATGCAGATCAACGAGAAGCAATGTGGTTGAATTAATTAATAACATTCTTTATTTATCAAATTTAATAACAAAGCGTTCTCCAGGAAAACTTCCACCAGTAAAAGCATTAGAACATATGTGGAAACAGGAGCTGGAGCAGAGGGAAAGATTGATCGCAGGTATTCAAAGTTTAACATGGGAAACCTTTTGGTTTTTTTCTTGTCAAACCATATAGTCAGCGGACAACAATGAAATGCCTCACCGATGCAATTGGCCATATGATTCCCGAACTTAATGATGCCACATACACCACTCAATTATACTCATGCATGAGTCATCCGCCAGAACTTTAGCCGATGCTCGCCATTTGTCAGCTCCAATCACAAGATGATTAGCTAATACAGTGAACCATTTTTTACCGATTGCATCATGCCTATTTCAAGAATATTTTCACATTTTTGTGATTTGGTTATACCAATGCATAGCATATTTATTTCATAGTTTGTTAATTTAAGAAGTATTTATAGAGCCTTTTATGTTTTTAGAAAGGGTTCTCAAATTTTTGTAGTAAGACTTGGATTGGAAGTTGCACTATTATGCTTCCGATATATTTACTTCTATAAAAACTAGACCTGAATTCTGAGTTTTGATAAAGAATGCTTTTATGTGATATGCACTATTGCTTCTTGTGAAAGTATTTCCAAGTTAAAAAGTAGGATCTGAATGTGATTCATATCATAGGAGACTCAAATGCATATGGTACTACTATCTGTGTTTTTTCTTCAGGATTTTATGTGAATCAACATTTATTTATTTTGCTATTATTGATATATGTATATGTTCTTACAACAATTCTTTCACTTATCACTATTGAATGTTTAAGAGTTGTTATCTTTGATATATATGTGTGTCGGTAATATATAACGATTAATGCGATAACGTTTTAATTATTACTTTGTTCAACTACTTGAACAAAGTAATTATCATTTGAATGAATATTTTTATTTATGAGTAAATCATCTATATGTTTACTTGTCAATAAAAACCGTCAAATATTGCACTAGGAGAAAGACTTCCCACGATAGATTAGTTATTTTATATTGTTGCATTTTAGAATAGATCATTCATCATTCCCATTAGATATTAAAAATCGATCACTTATCCATCCCACTTATAAATCATTGGGAAACTGGTCCCATTATATCCAGTCGGAGCCACCACACCAAACGGAAAAGGAGTTGCCTTAAGGTCTGGACCGGGTGGTTTTCCCCGATGTTGATGCAACAATTTTCAAGGCATCAACACAAGGGAAATGAGCTAGGTGGTTTGGACCCACCAGCCAGTCTGTTGCCCCATACCTCTTAGGGTTTATCTGCATTTTATTTTGATAGATGCATGGTGTGAGTGTGATTTAGTACAGCTCCACAATTTCATTTCACGGCTCTTTCCTATGCTTTAATCATTTGACTTGTGATTTTATTCCACGGTTCTTTTTCATAGTTTTGATCATCCAAGTTTTATTAATAATATTGTCATGTATTTTTTTAAAGGTTGAGGCAAAGGATAAGCACTGAATCTTTTTAATTTCACTTCTTATTTATCTTACAAGTTAAGTGTGACACTTACCGTGATCCTATTTGTTGCATAACAAGGTTTACTTTCAGAATATAATGATAAAGGAAACCATGGCTTATTACAAGTTCTAGTTGATTTAACTCGTTATGCATTCATGACTACCTTAAAACTATTATTTGAGATGTGAAACTGATTCTTGCACTTTGGAGAAAATAACATTCATTTGTGAAATATTGATAATTAAATGCCAGCGTCAGCTTGAGGAGAAATTGCAATCTTGTTTTATTGGCAAAGTAAAGTGCTCATAGAACTCTTAGAATATTTTGAGGTTAAAATTTGTGATTAATATTCATTTCCTCATGATTGAATATTTCTGTGTTGAAGAGAAAGTATTTAATGATTTTATAATATCAAGGTGAGCTTGAAAGAAGAAAAAAAATGTATTTCTCTTATTTGTTTCTGTTGCACACTTTCTGTATAGTTGAGTACTGAATTATTTCCAAAGAAGAAGTGCACATATAGTGTAGATTCTTTTTAAAGCATTCAATTATTTCCTTAGATTAGTTGGAATGAAGTTTCTTTATGATTCATAGTTTTATTTCATGCTTTCCATTTTTTCAAATTGAATCATATTCTTTTGAGTGGAATCTACATTCTCTTGTCCCCTGGACAACTGAGGAAGACTTTTTGCAGGGGTTAACTCAATCTAGAAGAGGAGCCAGAAGTAGATTCATAGTGTTTTTACTTTTCTTCGAAGAGTCTTGTTCCTCTTTCCTGAATGATGCCTTTTTGAATTGTTTTCAAGAGCTTGATTCCACAGATCCCTGGGGTCATCTTCTGGCATATATTGTGCTACGCCTCTAAGTCTACCAACCCAGATTGACAATTTAAATGTTGGTGTAAATATTGTATTTATACTGCCCCACATATATTTAACCATACATTATAATTATATAAGACATATATTTCACACATACTTACAATTCAAACACTTTGTATGTGCACTAGATTCACCTTACACACACCATCACTATTAACCAGTTTGTTATACTAAGCATTACAAGTAGAGTACTTGAGAAATATTATTTTACTTTGCAATTTTGCACACAAACATATGCTCACATAATATAATTAGGAAAGAAGTGGCCCATCATCCACAAATCATTTTTTTCCTTGCAAGGAACAAACATCACATAGTGTAATTAGGGGAATTGTATTAAAGTATCATGAACCAAATATCCACATACTTATAATTCAAACACCTTGTCTGTGCACTAGATTCACCTTGCAGACATCGTCACTACTAACCAATTCAATTTACTAACCATTACAAGTAGAGTAATTTCTTATATTTTACTTTGAAAATTTTCACACAAACATATGTCCAAATAATATAATTAGGAAATATGTAAGTGTCCCATCATCCATGTGTATAATTTCTTCCCTTGCAAGGAACACACATCACATATGTTAATTGAGGGAATTTTAAAGGATCACTGCATATCCACATCAATTCACACTTTGTATGTTCACAATTTCACTTGCACACACATTCACTCCACACAATAAGCTCACTTAAACTTTGTATAAATGGTATTCTCTTTCCATGATATTTAATACCTAATTTATTTGAGCTTATATTTGGTTCCACACCCTAAGTGAAGTAAATCCTTTATAAAAACAATCTTAACCTAAACACACTAACTTCCTTATAGGGGCCATAAGATAATTTATAGTTTAGGCTAGGACCATGGTGATAAGTAGCACATAAGATGTCATGGTTGTTTTTCATATTGTAACATATAAAGTAATATTTTAGGGAGTTTAAAATATTGCATCATCTAGTGACAAATATTAAACATGGAGAGAAACTCATGAGGGGGTAAGGCCTAGGTGGTGGATTATCATGAACCTTCGTGTTGTTTCCAAACACGTGGTGTTTTGAGTCCAAAATTGACAACCAAAAGCTGAGATTCATACATTCCCATTGGCTACAAGTAACTTAGTGGTCAAATATTATGGAATCTTTCCCTATAGTTTGAGGTGCAGGAGCACTTACTTGAGGTGATCTTGGTCAGGCTACTTGAAGTGTCGCCAACTATTTCAAGACGTAGCCCTAGCACAGTTGGCCACTATAAGCCTCTCCATACCTTGGTTTTTTTTTGGCCACTGAAAGAATATCCAGTAACATTTATGAGGTGGCTCTAGTACCCTATTCTAAAATAATCACAAGGCCCAGTTACTACTTAATCATAAGGGCATTAGGTCTTTTGAGGAAATTTTCTCATACACAAATCCCTAGATAAACAATTTTTGTTGATTTTTTCACACATTCAAATTAAAGAGAAAATTAACCATTTATTTTTCATTTTATATTATTTATGTGATTCATTTAGTTTTCCTAAAGAAAATGTATGTGTTTAGGTGTGCTTACAAATGAAACAACCTCAAGTGTTGATTTATTCCTTTCTTGCTGACTAATTTATTTCTCAGAATAGAATGCTTGTCATTAGTTACATGTTTCATAGAGATTATATCATCTTAAGGTGCCTTCTACATAGAATTAAAATTATCATGAAAATTCTTTTACCTTTCATACATGATGAAGCTTTTACCTTTCATCATATTCTAAATCACCCTTTTCGTCAACACAAGGATCTATAATTTTACTTATCTGCTCTCTTCTTTGATCCATCTTTCCCTGAGCTTAAAACCATTTTGTTTTTATGTTTCAACTTATAACCCTTGGTCCATGTGACTAGAACCCTAGGGTTTCCAAATTTATTTTTGTTGAGTGAGGAGGAATTATTTTATATTTCATCGTATTCTGAATAACCCAGAGGACTAATACCTTTACTGGTGCACTCTTCTTCGAACCATCTTTCCCTAAGATTGAAACCCTTTTATTTACATGTCTCAACTTATAACCCTTGGTCATGTCAACTTTTTCTAATTAGTTTCCAACTATCAAATCATATCATGACCTTCCACGTATGGTGATTTCTTAAAAAAACATCTGTAGATTTACTATTCACTTATCTTGTGATGATGATTTACTTAACTTGCAAGTATACTTTTTATTCAACTATACAGGGATGGAAATTGAATAACCACATGAGGGAGAAGATGTGTCCCATCAAATTAATCAACCATATGATGATCAAGATGTGTGTTATGGACCTGATCAACCAATAGAGGAAAATGTGCCCTATCAAGTTGAACAATTATCACTAGGGGAACAACATGTGCCATGTGAAGCTAATGAACCAATGGAGAAGAATATTTTCCCTATCAAGCTGATCAACCACTAGAAGAACAAATTGTTTCCTCTTAAGTTGACGTGATAACAAGGAGTTACAGTTGTTTGGAAAAGGGGTGGACCGTTTGTAGAAAATTTGGATGCAAGCATAATAGAGGACCTTGGAGAACCTATCCCTTCTCGCACTATTATATACCATGTCAATAAAATCATTCAACAACATTTTGAGAAACATTCAATTGTTGTACAAGTTTAGATACTACATGGATTGATCAAACATAAGAAACTAAAACATGTCATGAAGATTTTGGGTGTCCAATATGCTAAAAGAAAGAATATGCATATGAATGTCATTGAAAATATATCAAAGGCATTCACTATGTTTGGAAAATCAAGAAAACCTTATGTTCGAGTTGCACACAAGGAAATTACAACTACTATTGTTGCACCAAGACAACAAAAATTGGCAAAGATGTCAAAATTACTCCATGTCTAAAGAAAAACCTTACACAAACATACTAAATTTAGGGTTCGAGTGAATGAAAATGGTGAATATGCTTGTTGGGTTCTTATCACTAGGCAACCCTACCAAGACAAGCTTACAATAGAAATCAAAACATTTGTGGTAGAGGTTTGGGAGATCCATTCTTGTGATGTTCTAGATAGAAAGCATGTCGTATGACATCACATAGTTAAAGGTGAGTATGTTGAAGATGCTAAGCACACTTTAGAAATGATAGAAGTTGCATTGGTCGAGAAATTTTAGGAAAGCAATCACCATGTGAAAATATTCATAGGGATGTTTCAGAAATTGAAGCCATGGATTATTAGGCTTAATACAATCTGTGACACGTGTTAGTGCTGATATCATGTTCAATTTAAGCTTCATTATGGCACTTTCTGGGAATTTTACAAGAATAACTGTCACGAAGACCCTCCTCCTACAATGCGTAATTTTGTCTCATCAATATTGTCTAAAAGGGATCCATAAGAATTATGTTAGAAGAAACTCTGTATAGGTTGGAGAAGATGCATTGAATGTGGTGATTTGGCATTCCTCCATTGGAACTTTCTTATTGATCCCAACCAATCCTGGATGTCAGATGTCACTGTCAGGTGGAAGAATTATGAGTATGTCATGGGAAATCAACCATCTTCTTCAACTCTGGTGCCTAATAGGATCAACTATGTTGAGGATGAGATTCCTATTTCACAATATATGGGGTTGTTTCAAAAAAAGATCTATAAATATATCAAACACTCGCATAGGTCCTGGTGGCAAGAATTTTAGTTTACGAATTCTCGCAATTATTTTAGCCAGGAACAATATCATCAGTAGTGGACTTTGTTGAGAGCTACACATTTTCATGTCAGAAAGAGATATAGAGAGAGTATTATCAGTCACACCAAGTGTCCATTAGTACATGTTCTATAAAGACATTCATAATTGAACATTGATGGTATGGATAACACTGATGAGTCACATGATGTGATTAAGGATATCACTTTTACATTAGTAATGATCATGAACATGACACATTGTTTGTTCAACATTACTTTGACCTGATTTATGAATAATTTTTAAAAAGTGGCATATTAGTTAGGAAGCATTGGATATGGTCAGATGGTTGTGTAGGGAAGTTCAAGTCAACACACACTTTTTATTGGATGAGTTGAATACACAAGAAGATAAAAAATTAGCATACTTGGAGCTACTTTGAAACATGAGATGGAAAGGGTGAACGTGATGGTGAAGATGCTTGTGTGAAGAAAGAACTTAGGAAGTACCAAATGGGTCATGATGCAGATTGACTCAAATCATCACTAGAGGTGGTTAATTGGTGTAGGTCACATTTAGGATATGAAGGGCATGAATCTATAAGGCCCATGTATAGGTCCTTATGGAATATTTAACTTCACGATGTGAATAGATCCATTCCTTGGTATTGTAATATTTTAGCAGGAATAAGGGAATTACACTCGGTGCAAAGAAAATACATGGGGGAAATATTTTCCATCGAGACAAGAAAACTTGCATGTTTTTGTGAGTTTTTCATTGGTGTTGATGGATGTAGACTTGATCACTTTGAAAAACATGTTACTTGAAAGGATGGAAATATGTCCCTCTTAATCAAAAGGGACCTCATCCAATACCGACATGGTAAGAGATGCACAATGAAGCGGACATCATTTAACTTGATCATGATCAAGTATGTGATCTTCTAAAGGAAGGTATGTGGCTAATATATCATTAAAAATTTCATCTATAAATTGAAATCTTGAACGTATTAAACTAATAAATATTTTGTATTTTGGTTGTAGGTGATGTTTTTGTTGTCACTACCCCCGTAGGAAATGGAGAGAATGTGGCCTACTATTTGATGTAATGTACACAAGTAAAAATTAGTTTGGTGAGACCATATAAAGATGGACAATTCACATACAAAATTGGTGACATGGTTGTAATGGGCCATTTTTTTGAAAATGTTAAAAAATAGACTGATGACATCATTATAGAGATTTTATGCCTACATATATATTTTCAATAGAGTCATCTAGTCATAGCTTCTCATATCAATCTCATAGAAATCAAAACAAATAAAGGTGAACCAAGGAGATGGAAGATTACATAATTATGGAGACTTTCATTCATGTGAGCCATTGGACAGATGAGTAGACGATGCAAATGGAAAGTCCTAAAGATGAGTCTATAACAGTCAGGTGTAATGTAATCTAGTATAAGAGATACCAAACGTATGATTTTTGTAATCTATAAATGTGACAATTGAATACTCTTGTAACTTTGTAATTTTGAATAGAGAAATGTTTCCCTCTTATCTAGGATGAATTCATAATGGTGTAGATATATGTTATATAAGATTTCGCTTCCTTTAGGTGCTGAAGTTTCTAAAGTACACCACATTTCAAGGAGGTTCTTTAGAATCAATATGGATTTAGATTTAGATTTAATTAAAAATTTTCATCTTAAAATTTTTTAAGTGTCATGCGTATAATATTCATGTTGAGCATGCAAGAAATTTTATAGATCTATATACATATCAGACATATTTGGTTTCTAGAAAATCCATTTCAATATGTAACAATCAAGTTGATATGGTCCATTTTACTTAAAATTGAAATTCAACAATCTAGGTTATGAACAACATTGAAATATTTTTATATTTTTAATAATAAATAAGTCACATGTGAGTTTGATATAAAACATATAAAGAGTGACACACCTGCTTCATATTGGAATATTGACATCTAAATTAAAATAATTGTGATTTAACATACATTGATTGTGCACTAAAAGACACTTTCTAGAAGCCAATATGAAAACTAAAATTGCTATTTTGTAAATTTTTACTTCATGAATGTTCTTAATTGAATGTTTTAAAATAAAAAATTGATTGAAATACTTGGATAGACAACTAAATTTAAGAAAGTGCATAAAATTATAGAAACATATCATTAATTGTTTAAATAAAAACATACATAAACTCCACTAAAAGACACTTTCTAATAATTCAATATTAAATTGATGTACATGATATATTTAGTTCATTTTAAGTATTAAAGTGACTTCCATCATAATAAGATTGTAGTTATTTCCTTAGTCTATGAAACTAGAATTCAAAATTGTTATTTTGTAAAAGTTTACTTATTGAATGTTCTTAATTGAATTTCTTAAGTTAAGAAATTGATTGAGACATTTCATAGCCAACTAAATTTAGGAATGTTCATAAAATTATACAAACTTATCTAAAAACATATCATTAATTATTTTTTGGTATCTTAGATTCCAATACATATGACTTATATCATGTGTTATGACTAAGTTGTTGTAGATGAGCTCAAAAATAAATAAAATTTAATAAAACAAGTTATTAGTTGAACAATACCACTTGAAGATATTTTTTAAAATTGAATTTAAAATGTATTTCAAACATATTTGTGTATTTTAATTGAACCATGAACATATATTTTAGTTTATTTTAAGTATCAAAATAACCTTCATCATTGTCTAAGATTGTACTTATTTTCATAGTTTATTTCTTGAGAAGTCAAAGATGCTATCTTGTTACCTATGTATGATTATAAACTATACATATGAAAATATATACAAATTAAATTATACACATGAACATCCACAAAATAAAATAACAAGAATCCATAAACTGAAATAACATTCATCTGTCCATAGATTGTCAAAAATATCACAGAATATACAAAGTATGTACATCACATGTGAATATGCCCTATGAATGGGGCCTGGAAATATACAAACTTTTTATAATCTACTCTAGAAGGTATCGCTTCTAGAACTCTTATGTGTGTTCTATTGCATAGAGTGACCATCCATAATCTGGTACTGAAATATAACACATTCAAATTCAAAGTAATTAAAACATTATTTGTACAAATATAAATAATATGGAAAGAAATGATTTTGAATTATGCATTTAAATAGTGCCCTACCTATGACTCAATTGAGTGAAAATGGAAGTTAGGTGGGGTGGGGCACTAATCAATATGGGCTTGGTTCTCCCCTGGTTGTGGATCAATGCCTTCATACCCAACATCCCACTTATGTGTTCACATAACTACAACATTGGCACCTCTTTTCATCTAGGGCTCTGTACACAATGACAAAGACAAATTATAATTAGTCTATGAATTAATTAACACGCATACATGTAACTTAAAAAAAATAAAATGTTGAAATCTTAAGAATACAATAATTCACCTCAATTATTAGTCCATGAATGTTATGAGGTGGAGGTGGAGGTGGAGGAGACTGAGCCATCAAAACATGCACTAGAGGAGGCTACTCTAGCTGGTCAACTACCTCCTTAGATGACTTCAAAATTTGATTTGTGTATCTAGGTTGTGCATGCATGTTATCATGAAATTATTAATATAAATGCAATCCTAGGCAAACTTATTAATATAAAAAATGTACAATTTGATGATTGGAGTGAAAATTTTCACATATATGTACCAAGTCTATGTCACGTGGGATGTACATCCTCCAAGTGTCACAGATGGTATCACGACATGTATGTGCATATGGAAAAAGTTGGTCATGCCCTAGAATCTTGAGATATGAATCATCACGTAATGAAACTAGTGGGCCACGAGGCAATGAAGGTGGTCTGCTCATCTCTCCACTCAATGTGACATTTGCAATAGCTAATTTCCTCTGCATGCTATCTGCAATGGTATGCCTAGTCTCAGTGCCAAGTTGTGACGACTGCTCTATCTCTATCAACAATACCATCCTTTGAGATGGTCATGGTAACAATATATGAGGTGGTGCTACATGCACAGGGTCCCTACGAGCCCCTACACGTTCATAATTATGTCCCAAACTGGGTCCATAAAACTCAAACCCAGTGTTGGTGTAATCTGACCTCATATGTGGCACAAACTCTGCATATATATGATTTGCAAAGTAAATTGGGACTTGGTCATGGTAGCAGAACTATCCCTAGGGTCCAATGAATTGATCATAAACAAAAGGGGCCACATTAACGTAGTTAAACTATTTAGCAGAATCTAACCAGGATGTCTAGCATGACATTCCCAAGGGATCTCAAACAACTCCCTAAAAATATCAATGTTCTTGGTGGCATATTTCACCACCTTCAAAGTATGTGGGCCTCTAACCTCTAGCCTCCTAATCCTATGTATGGAATATTGGAGGTCACTTTGTGGGCCCGCCTAATGGTATGTCTCAATCAACTTGTTGATGTTACCCAACATTAGAGACAAACTACGCATAGTAGATGAACTAGCAGAGATTTTATCCAATTCTCAATTGATCCATGTTTGTTGGCCCTAACATCCTCAATTGTGATATTATATATAGCATTGTTACACAGAGGGATTGACACTGCACTTTGATCCTTGCCTTCACCCTATTAAGGGTTTGCAAATAATAAACATAATTTAACATATATGTATATGTATATGTATATGTATATGTATATGTATATGTATATGTATATGTATATGTATATGTCTATGTATATGTCTATGTATATGTCTATGTCTATGTCTATGTCTATGTCTATGTCTATGTCTATGTCTATGTCTATCATAGTCTATACATACATACATACATACATACATACATACATACATACATACATACATACATACATACATACATACATACATGTACATACATACATATATATACATACATACATACATACATACATACATACATACATATATATATATATATATATAATAAACTAGAAGCATAATATAATATACATTAAATTCAAACACATCAATTGAGAATGATTTAAAAAATAAAGACAATTTTGAGACATAAACACATAAAGTTTAAAGAAGATTTAAAATGCAAGATGGATACTTGCAACAGGTAAAGAAGGTCCATTGTCTGTAGCAAGATCATCAACAGAGACATAAACAATGCCTATGACACTCTAACTTGTCTCATAGCTTGGATCTATGAGTGGAAAAAACACTCTAGTATGGCTATGTGATCTAGCCCAACCATGTATAACATATCCCCCAAAACTCCAATAGGATATGGTTGGGGGGTGTATGAGAGATGGCTCTGCAAATTACATTTAATACATATAAACTAATCCAATAAAAAATGTTGACAATGAAAGAATGAACTGACAAAAAAGACATTTATAAACTCGAGTAGAATAATCTAGGCTAAAGTCCTAAACTAAATATAGTCACTATTTTGATATATTATTAACCAAAGTATTGAGTTCCATGGAAACAAAATTGAAAAATGTGATCTTGAAAATCTAACTTAAACTTTTTCCCATTTATAAATAATGCATTTTATTCATAGAGAACAAATATGTAGATATATGAAAAAGATTGAAATAAACCTATTCGAAAAAACTAATAAAACTTCATGCCAATGAAATACTCCATAAGGCAAGTCCTTATAATGTTTTATTTTGACACATGACATGTACTAGGTGCAAGAACATGAAGACTATATTTTTGGTGTGACACACTACATAATGAAACGGTATGATACAAATTAGAAAAGAGTCAAAATGGTTATATATTCACTTTAAACATATTTTTCATCATGGATTTAATGTATGTATCAATGGTGACTTGTTGAAACTTAAACACACACACACACACATATAATACAATTGTGCTATGTTGTATTATATAGTTAATTTTTTTATAGGAAGTGTAAGTTACAAAATCATTACTCAACTAATAAATTTAATAAGGGTGAGTACTAAGACATATCTAGTTATCATGTATCATTATATTAAATGAATATGAGAATATGAGTAATGAAAATTTCAAGGAAAATTACAGTTTATAGATCAACTCGTCTCTTAAAAAAGTTGTTGAGTATCACCCATTTTATGTTAAACTATGAAGAACACATTATGTTGAATAGTGATAAAACTATGTTAAATATTATATATATGTGTGTGTGAGAGAGAAAAATGTTATAACTATAACTATGTTATATGTCTAGTTATGTTGTGTGTGTGTCTATATATATATAGTTATAGTTATGTTATACTTTATTTCATAATATATATATATATAATTTGGGTTAATAAATTTAATTAGAAAAAATTTGTCTTAGAATTTTAATTAAGTACAATTAAATTTATAAAACAAATTACTATATTTATTATTAAAAACAATTTATTTAAATTTAAAATAAAAATGAAATAGAATTTCTTATTTGATTTAATAGAGGTTTACCATGAGCAACCATATTCATTATGTCAATTTAAAATTCCTAATTTATTTGTTTATTGGAGTTCTATAGTTTAATTGTTTTTGGTTTTTAAATTTTGTTGGGCATATATGTTTGAAATTTAAAATTCATTTTTAATGAAAAAAAACAATTGCCTTTTGAAAATTCACTTCGCTAAAATCTTGAAATAAAAACTTTAAAACATAAAATAATTAAAAATAAAATTTATCATAGAAAATATTTATAGTAAACATGTTAATATTGTAGATAATGTATACAAAAAAATTATTAAAACCTAATTTATAGTTTTTCCTTGGCGGTTTTCTAAGTCGTTTTAAAGTGTTTTTTGGTGGTTTTTTATGGTTTTCATGGTGACTTTTAAGTCTTTTATTTTTTCCAATTTTTATATGTTAGGTTTTTTTCAAATTAATTTATTTTATTTTGTAGAAAAAATTTAAATAAAAGAGACAAAAATGATAGGAAACCTACCTCGACTTGAGCCTTTGGGTCGTTCACAGAGTTTATGGGTAGATAGATTGAGTTCCTCCATCCGAGTGGAGCTTAGAAATATTTTATAAAATTCCTTTTCCTCTCGCGGTCTAAGAAAAATGACTTGTACGCGTCACGAAAAGGGTTTTTCAAGTAGAAATAATGCTCGGTCGAGTTATATCTTTCGATCGACCCAATGTTTCGATTGATCCATTAACTCGGGTTAGAAAATGACTCGATCAAGAGTTTTCTTAAATGCTTGATCAAGCTATTTTTAAGTGCCTCAACAGCTCAATTCAACACTTAAAAATTGCTCGATCAAGCACTTAAAATTTCTTGATTGAGCATCCATTTTTCAGAAAAACATGCCCTCATTTCACCAAAAAGTGTAACCCAACTCCATGATTTGACCTTGTTGGTAATAACTCAGTTTATACCATTAAAGGAAAAGGATTTTTGTTTCTAAAAGAAAAGGTCAAGGCTGAGAATGTATGTATTATTCGTTGATGGGCTAAGACATAACTTGTTAATTGTTAGTGAAATGTGTGATCAAGGGCATGTAGTTATTTTCATATCAAAGAATTGCATGGTAGGAAATTTGAATATAGGTAAGATCATAATCAAGGGAACCATAACTCCAAGCAATGTATATATCCTAGGGGGATAAAGAGCATTGTTTCTTGAGCAAATATGAAGAAACATGGCTTGGGCACAGAAGGTTAGGCCACCTCATCTTTTCCCAATTATACAAATCAAGCAAGATGGGAGTAGTTCATGACTTGCCCAACATTTCTCCACCTGAAAATAGCATTTGCAAATAATGTCAATTTGGTAAGCAATTGAGAGTTCAATTTAAAGCTAAAGAAGCTACTTTAATTAAACCCCTTGAACTTTTTCACACTAACTTATTTGGACCTATGAGAAAGAAGTCTCCTCGTGGTGAACAATACTTCATTTTATTGATTGATGAATTTACAAGAATGTGTTGGGTTGGTTTACTAAAGTATAAAGATGAGGAATTTGAAAAGTTTGAAATATTCAAGGATTTGGTAGAAAATGAATTGGATCTAAAAATAAAATGTCTTAGATATGATAGAGAAGGAGAGTTTATATCAGATGAATTTTTCAATTTTTTGTGAAAAACATTGCATCAAAAGACAATTTTCCATAGCTAAAACTCCTCAACAAAATGGAGTGGCAGAATGAACAAAATAGTTGAACAAATGGCACATTCCATGGTTGATGAGTTAGGAACACTTCACACCTTCTAGGGAGAAGGAATACATACAACCATGCATATACTTAACAAGGGTCATGCTCGAGTAAACAATCATAAAACTCCATATGAACTCTAGGATGGTAAACCTACAACTTACAAACACTTTAAAATCTTTGGAAGCAAATGTTTCATAAAGAAAAATGATGATAAGCTTGGAAAATTTGAATCCAGAGTTGATGAAGGAATACTACTTGGATACTCTTGCAGAAGCAAAGGACATAAATGTTATAATAAAAGTTTTCAAAATACTGTTCAAAGTATATATGTTATGATTGATGAAGCATCCATAGGTACCAAAAAGGAAGCATAAGAAGATGACGAACCTCTCCCTACTAAAATCCAAGAAGTTGTAGGAGAAGAAGAAATAGAAGCATTAGAAGAAGGATATGAAAATACAAGTACCGACAGAAAAGATTCCATCAGGTTATGTTCAGAATAATCATCTTAAATCTCAAATTCTAGGTGATAAGGAAGTAGGAATATAAACTACAAGAACTTTTGTTGGATCATCTAGTCACTTAGCCTTGCTATCCACAATTGAACCTCAGAATGTGAATTAAGTAAGGAAGGGTGAATGTTGGGTTAAGGTGATGCATGAAGAACTTAATCAAATAGAAAAGAACGAGACATGGGAACTTATATTGAGGCCTCATAAAAAAATGTAATTGGAACAAAGTGGGTGTTTAAAAACAAATTAAATGAAAATTGAGAAGTAATTCGAAACACAACAAAAATTGTATGAAAAATATATTGTCAACATAAAGATATAGACTTTGAAGAGACTTCTGCACGTGTAGCTAGACTTGAAGCCATAAGAATATTCCTTGCATCTTCCATCTTTCATAAATTTAAGGTATATCAAAGGGATGCTAAATTTGGATTTTTAAATGGGGATCTAGAAGAAGAAGTTTATATTAAACAACGTGAAGGATTCATACTTGGCAATGATAAAATTATTGTTTGCAAACTTAAGAAGACATTATATGGATTAAAACAAGCTCCTCGTGCATGGTATTATCATCTTGAAAGGTATCTTCAAGAACAAGGGTTTAAGAAAGGATCTACAAATAGCAACTTGTATACTAAATTTGGAAAACAAAAGCTTTTAAGAGTAGTAGTTTATGTAGATGCCATCACATTTAGAAGCAATGTTGAATCTATGAATCAAGGATTTGCTTTAGCCATGCAGCATGAATTTGAAATGTTTGTACTTAGTGAGCTAAAGTTATTTCTTGGTCTTCAAATTAATCAAACTAAAAATGGTATCTTTCTCTCGCAAACAAAGTATCTCAAGCCGATTATGAAGAAATATGGAATGGAGTATTGCAAACATGTATGTACACCAATGGAAACCAGGTGTAATGTAAGCGATAATGATGATTTTCCTACAGTTAATCAATCTAAATAGGGATCTATGATTGGCAACTTGATCTATATTAGATGTGCAAGACCAAACATTATGCATGCATTTGGCATAGTTGGATGATTTCAAGAAAATCTTAAGGAAATTCATCTCTAAGTAGTCAAGAGAATATCCAAGTATCTACAAGTCACTGAAGATTTTGGTCTATTTTATCCCAAAAATCAAGACTTTTCGAGACTGTGTAGGTAATGTTGATGACCAAAAAATTACTAGTGGAGGAGAATTCTATTTGGGTCCTCATTTAGTTTCTTGGTTTAGTAAGAAACAAAGTTAGATCTCTTTATCAACTGTTGAAGTAGAATATGTTATTGCTTCCTCTTGTTGTACTAAACTTCTACGGATGATCCAACCATTGCAAGACATTAGGTTCACTCGCCCTCAACCTATACCTATTCTATGTGACAACATATTGCCATAAGTATCTATAAAAATAGAGACATGCACTCCAAAACTTAGCAAATCCCAATCAAAGACTATTTTCTTAGAGAGAAAGTTCTTGAACAAAAAGTCAAGTTGGAATATGTTCCTTGAAAGGAACAAGTTACAAATTTGTTTACCAATCCTCTTCCACATGATTCCTTTGAATATGACAAACAAAAAATGGGCATGATTCCTACCTCTTCACTCTGATAAGTGTTCTAATAGGCATGGCGTTTTCAAGGGGAATTGTAGCTATAATCACCAACAATTTACTTTATGTATGTGGATCTTCCGAAAGACATTTGCACGTATATGTGGTTTGTGATCTAGACAGTCATGTATGCCTCTCATTAATGAAAAAGAAGTGGCACAAATTTAGGGGGAGCTTTTCATATGCTTCCATCAGTTATTATTAGCTTTCATGTTCTGATATTGACTTGTTGGAGACTGTTAATACTATCCATGTACTGCTAAAGTTATATCTTGATGTTAAGTTCTTTGGTGCATATGTTGATTGATGAGATGGATGTGATAAAATTTGATGGTGGAAAGTTGGCACAGGTTTAGGGGAGCATCTTCCATGGTTCTAATAGTTCATTGTTGGCATTATGATTTCTTGAGTACTGATTTTTGTGTGATGGGTTTATGATGAGTACATATCATTTTCACTCTATAATTGTTATTACTAAAAATAATTATTTTGTTGTCATTATGTCAAAATGCTTGGGTTTCTTATACTGAAGTTACATTATTGATTGTCGATACTTCTTAATACACTTGATGAGGAAAGAATTATGCCTACACTATCTTGTCTTACATATTAAGGATGTTCATGTTGTTATCTACATTGATGTTATCATATGACTATGTTGCACATTCCTATATTGTGCATGATCGATGACTATCATTGTCTTGCTACTTCACTGTTGAGGTCCTAGTTTTTGGATCTAAGTATCATATATGCATCTTGATGTAAAGGTCATGAAAATACCCATGTTTTTAGTCATTAGAAAATTCATTCATGAATGGGCTATTGGCATCAAGTCATGTCATGTATAATATGGTGGCATGTCCTAAATATTCTTTTGTTTTGTGCTAGACAACCTAGACATCTTCTACTCTCCATAATGAGGGTATTGGATGGGCTTGGGATTGATGTTCAACAAGCAGTAATCAACTGCTTCAATGCATTTGCACTAGATGCAGAGGTAAGAAAATACTTGAATCGAATATAGTGAAGGTCAAACTTAATAATTGTGAGGTTTATGTGGGTTGGGGTAAATTTTCCATTTTCTATGGTCCTGTAGCAAGCTAAAGAAGGAGAAATTGCACCTAAGGAGATCAAAATTGTGCAAGTTGTCATACTGCAATATAGCCTATAGAATGTTCATGGATGCAAAATATGTATATTATGACATGAATTCTCACATTTATACTTAGTTGACTTGCTTGGAAAATATCAAATTAAGCTAGTGGTGATTGATGAATTTATAGACTTCAAAACCCAAGCTCTAGATTTACTTCCTTGAAACAAAATCAAGAAGACTTGTCTCAAAAAATACCAAAGGATTGTGCAAGTTGAGGGGAAGAATTACCTCTTACTAAATAAAATATTAAAAAACATTAAACCTTGGAAGCTTGTGATGGAAAACACTTGGAATGAAAAATCTAAACAAGGCATCATGGAGAGATAAACAAGTTCAAAGGGTGAGAAAACATTGTAGGATCGTGCTCCAAAGGCTCATAGAAGCCTAAGTTCTTCAAGTGAAGTGCCACTATGGACTTGGAAGCAATGATTCCATCTTATTGTCATAGGATTCTCTTGCTTGTTCATAACAAAAAACAAGCAAGAAAATGATGAAGACTACAACCAATAATTACTAATTGGTCCTAGCTGCCTTTGCGCACCCTACTCGTGTATTCTTAACTTCTAGCAGATCGTTTTCAAACGCCTCAATTAACTTTTCAAAATGGGCGGCAGTTGACTTTGTTAGCTCTTCAAGTCTTATCAAGACGTTCTCCAAATCCTTCAAAGCCTTTTTCGCAATCTCAGTATCAGCTTTAGCTTGAAGGGCACTGTCTATATGCTGTTGCAGTTCATCTTCAGCGCATTGATGAAGTTGTTCTAAACCATTTTCAGCTTCACGTTGCAGGAATTCAAATAATTCTTGTTTTAGTTTAGCAAGATCAGCATTACGATTGCCAGACGGAGTCAAATAATAACCATACGCATATGTCCATTTCAGCATGCGCCTGCATTCTGCTATCTCTAACCACGCCATTTCCACACATTTGAACCCTGTCCAACCACACAAACAGTCATTCAGCCTTTTAAGTTGTACCTTTTGCGCACTCTGCAAATCAGATAAGGCCTTTCGCTCAGACCTTTCATTTTCCTTCCATCTTTCCAGATAAAATACCAATCTATTTGAAGATGCTTTCGCAACCTTTTCCTTAACATGGTCGTAGGTGGCCGAATTGGGTTGATTTCCATCATCTTTTCCTGATGTTGCAGCTTCAGGCCTATATTTGTTGCAACTATGACCGCCATAACTATCGTTATCCCAACTATCATGGCATAACCAACAGAATTTAAACTGACACGGAGGTATACATTTCATTTTCATACACCCATGGCTTTTCTCGATTGGTCGTTTACACTTTGGGCACGGCTTGGAATTACTACGTATCCAGTACATGCTGAGTGCATCACCATCCTTGATTTGATCAACCCAGTTTTTGACTGTGCCGCAGTCTATTGGACGATGAGACTCCTCTAAACAGTTCCAGCAAAATTGATAGGAGCAATTGCACACAACCTCCTGACTTACATTAGAAACAAAATTAACCTCCACACAGTATTTACAGTCGGGTGCTGGACACCATTTAACCATAATGTTCTGTTCAACATATGACCTCACAGCATATGTTCTATATTTGCTATTATCTTCGTCAGATAACCCCAAAGAAAAAACCATGTCTTCACTCACAATAGCACGACATGGTGGATCTCGAAATGGACATCGTAAGTTGAGGCATGCTAAACCATCATAATTTATTGATGTGTGAATATAAGCTCGCCAGCAATTCTGGCAATATAAATGATCACAGTACTTGAGTGCCTTCATGTCTCTCATGTCGTAATCATCAAAGCAAATCTGACAGGTCGTTATCTCCTTCCTTTCTGCTTCTTTGGGCTCATGTTTTTGGCCGGGCTGCAACAATAACCCCAAAGTATTCCTCACTTTCTCCTCATCTGCAAACCATTGGTCGTCGGCATGCCAATTGAAGTGACGCAAAAGAATGGCGGTCTCGCTTTCAGTCAGAGAAAGCACATCAGAAAGGGTTGCTATAACATTGCGCTGACGCTCAGAAATGTCTTCGATTTCGCTTTCATTGATTTCGCTTTCATTGCTTTCGCTTTCATCGCTGTAACTGTCATTAGTGTCCTCATCATCATAAGACGCCATTTTAGTAAATCAGAGCCTCAGCCTTTTCTTCTTCCTTGCCTCGCAGTATCCACAAAGACAAAACACTTAAAAGCAGTACTTTTATGCAAATTAAACCCAGAGGACCTCAAATATGTGAAGAATCTCTGCGCGCTGCACGCTTTTATACTAAATCAATGCTTGCTTCGCCTACATTTATAGTCATATATTTTGGTGCCTATATCTAAAAAAACCAAAAGCCGACTTTGTGACATTCTGCCCTCAAATGTAATTTATCCGATGATATGATACCGATTCAGTGTGCTGATTTGATATTTTAATTGTTTTTAATTATTAACTGTGGTTTATATTTTAGGTAATTGAAAATAAATTATTGGAGTGTTCGTTATAATCTGAAAATTTCAATCCAACAAGCTGAAAACCTTTGGTGCCATCGTGCCAAATAAAACCACATCAGCACCCCATTGCGGCAAAAAAAAATCCACATCCTCACCATACCGAAGAGGTTGTATCCCCCTGTGAGGTTGATAGAAGGTCTCACTTCATTTTATTTATTTTTAATTATTAAACAACTTTCTAGTCCTTCAAAATGTATATTTAAGAAGTTGATATGAGGGCTCACTTCATGGTTTGTCGTCTTTCTTTTTTTAAGTATTAAGTAACTTGGGTTCTCCCTAAAATCTCTTAAAAGAATGCTAAAATTTATATTTTATGAGATTTCTGTTTTTTTTTTTAATAATTAAACAAATTTAAATGCACTATGTTAACCACAATGGTTGATGATGATAACAAAAATATATTGTTCAATTATTGTCATCTCTATGTCACCTACATTTCCTTTTCCATCTTGGTTTAGAAAAGAAACCTCTCTAATATATTAGTCTAGGTCATACTAGATTTAGACATATAAATGTTGGTAGTCATATTATTTCATCTAATGATTTTGAGGATAGAGAGTTGTTTTTGGAGATGGATGGAAAATGAATTTCCTCATTCCCATTGGCATGTTTAAGAAATCCTTAACATGGTGGATGTTCAAGAAGATAACAAGGATTATGACTAGTCAAAATGCTTCATGGAAATAAAACAACCTAGAATCTAATCAAGGTTAGTTGGCTTAATGCTAGTTGACATAGATCAAATATGATCTTATGACCTCACCCAACCCTAAAGTGGTTAGCGGAATGTGGTATTTTTTTTTTTTAATTTCGAGTTAATAGTTCCATATATATATATATATATAT